>JAJIYU010000661.1:0-45918 GCA_030144865.1 Tinospora cordifolia | reverse complement strand
TTAAATAATTTCTCAAAAATCATATTTTTCTCCTAAAAATTTCATTTATCATTCTAAAAATTTCATGATTACTCCAAAAATTCATAAATTAATTCAAAATATTATTTTTCTCAAGAGAACACATTTTCTTTATAGTTTCATGTGTTTTTCCTCCAAAATCGCATTTTTCACATTATTTTCATTTTCTTCAATAATTAACTCGGAATTGGAAAAAATTGAAAAAAATTCTATATTTTCTCATTAAAATTCTAGAAAATACATAGAATACATATATGTCGAATCCGTCAATCCGATGTCAAAAACATAGGTCGTCACATTTGGATTGTAATGAATATAAAGGAAAGTACAAAAAATGTCAAAAAAAAACCTATTCACAATAATATAAACCAACTTTTTATAAAGTTTTGATTATAATATATAACTTAAAATACTATCAATTATACCATAATTTTTGTTTCTTCTTTAATTTCTTGATCTCGTACATTTCTTCATCCTCCAAATTGTTGCTTTGTGTTTCTTCTGCAATGGACGACTCCATTCATCCCCTCACTCCTATGATCCACACAGTCCGATCACACTAGCTACAAAATTGCTCCCTTCATCATGATCATCATCCTCATCAATCTCAGATTTAGATTTACTTTCAGTAGAGCACGGAGCACTAGAAGAGCCCCTTTACTCACCATCACGGAAGTGTCTACTACAAGCATGAGAAATAGGAGCAGTAAGTGTTGACAACGAGGGTTTTTGCAACAACGATGATGGCCGTAGGGAGAGTAGCACGGTCCAAACAAGTTACGGTCGAGAAGTGTCAATAGCGATGGTTTTCTAGCACTTCATTACTTGGGTGATGATGCAACACGATGGAGGTGGTGAGGAGAGGCTACAATGGTGGTGACAGAGGTGTTGCAGTGATCAACAGTAGTAATAGTGGTTGTGGTTGGGATAAGTGATGATGTGGTGATGAGAGGTTGGTGAGGGGAGGCAGTGATGAGCATTGGCAATGAGGTTTTTCCAGTGCTTCGTTACTTAGGCAATGATGCAACATGATGGAGGTTGTGAGAAGAGGTTGCAATGGTAGCGAGAGAGGGACCACAGTAATCAACAACAGTAGCAGTGGATGCGGTTGGGAGCAATAGATGCGGTGGTGCTAAATAAGTTTAGTGTAGCAATAGGGGTGAGCAGCGGAGCAAAGAAATCAAGAAAAATAAAAATAAAAGTCTTAAAGAAGATGATTGGTTACAATATTAACATACTAGAAGTATACTAATGTTATATTGACTGTATACCTATTTTTGATATATTATTATTTGTTAACTAATAGTTTTTAACCAATGTTATACCATTGTTTATAAACTAAATGTATACCAATGTTTATTCAACATTATAATATTCATATATTAAAAGTATACCATTGTTATACCAACTTTTGGTATACTTTTAGTTATTAATCAATGGTTTTTACAGTACTGTATGTCAATGTTATATCAACTGCATACCCATGTTATATTATTTTATATAAGTTAAATGTTATACCAACTATATACTAATGTTATACCATTATTTATATGCTAAATGTTATACCAATTGTATGCCAAATTTTGGTATACTAATTGTTGTTAATCAATGATTTTTAGTATTTTGGATATTAAGTTAAATTCCAATATTTATGTACTATTTCTATTTTCTTGTATAAAAATGTATTTTTCCTAAAATACATGGCAATGATAGATTAAGACTTTGGACTTGGTTTTTAAATCAAACAGTTGATTTATTAGCTAATAATCAAATTTTTTCTGTTATCATTACAATTTTATAGTTAATACTTCAGTTTACTTATTAGTTTAGGTAGTGTTTGGTTACTCTTTTTTATCCTCTTATTTTTAGTAAGCCTTATTAAAATAGAGGTTTTTAAAAAATTGAGTGTTTGATAATGTAATTTTTAAGTCTTTTTGAAAATAAGTCTTCTTGTCAAATAGAGGAAATCCGTCTTAACCAATAAGCTTTTTTTTTAGCTTTTTCTTAATAAGTGGTTAACCAATTATGCTGATAGTGGTTCACATCTTTCGGAAAGAGCAATATTTTTTAAAAATACCTAGACTGACCTCACGCAGCTTTGGTTTTTCATTCCTATTTTCTGTGCAACTCTCATCTTCGCTCGTTAGAAGTGTTGATCATCTTCCTTGGCAGCGTTTGTTGGTAGTTCCCATCCGTTTCAACGCGTTTGTTTTCCTTTATCCATTTCATTTCCGTTTCCATCTTCTTCTTTGCGATTCAGTAGCGCATCAAATAGAACCTAGTAACCCTCTATCTCTATTTCCATCTTCTTCTTCTCAGTAGCACATAAAACAAAGCCTCATAACCCTTCTCCGTCTCTGCTTCCTTCTTCTTCTTCTTTTCAAATAGTAACGCATAAAATAGAGCTTCGTAACCCTCCTTTGTCTCTGTTTCAATCTTCTTCTTCTTTATGATTCAGTAGTGCATAAAACAGATGCTCTTCCGTCTTCATCTTCTTTTTCTTTCTGTCTCCATCTTCTTCTTTCGGATTGAGAATCCCATTAAGTAGCACACCAATTTTGACTTTCCCTTTTCAACTTTTCCTTCCTTTCTTTTCATCATAAATGTCAATGATTTTTATAATCTAACATATCATTTTTATAATCTAATTGATCATTATGGTAACTCTTAAGAGAAATTACTTTTATAATCCAACTGAAGTTTTTTTTTTTTTTTTTTGCTAACGTTTTATGATATATATTTTTTTTTTGCTAACTCATGGCTTGTATTCTTGTCGTTTGTTTTATTATTTTGTTATATTTTACTGATTAAACAATTGATTCAAACAAAATCTTATTTGACACTAATCATTCTTTATATTATAATATTAAATTAATAATAATTAGTTTTATTATGTTTTAGTATAGTTAATTTTATAATTAAATATTCTTTGTAAAATTGGCATCTTATAAACCAATAGTATTGAGAGTACAATTAATTTTTCATGTTCAAATCACTAATGATTTATCAATAATAATTATTTTATTATAATTAATTTTACTTTGTTTGAATATAATTATTTTTTATAAATATTCTTATTAAAATATTTTTTTAAATAAGTAATAATTAAAAGAATATAATCAATTTTTTATATTCACATCATTCATAATTTTATTTTGTAGTATAATTATATTTTTTGACAAACACATCATAAACTCATAATATAAATAAAAATGTGAAAATTATTTTAAGATTTAAATTTTTTAGAAAGGGAGAAAGTTGAAAGGATATGATATCTTTTATGCTATAATTAAATTTTTTAACAAAATTTTAATATCAAAATAATATTTTTACATAAATGATATAAATTACTCTTATAATAAGAGATAAATAAGAGTATGTCAAAATTGATTATCAAACACTCTACTTTTAAATAAAACTTTTAGGTTATTACTATGAAACACTCAATTTTAAATAAGAGCTCATATTTAAAGCTCTACTATAAAAAAGTCTTAAGAAATAAGTACTAGATATTTAAGAAGTAGAGTTACCAACTCAAACAAAACATTTGGTTAAAATCTGGCCTTGGTTGCAACCTATGAGATATATATCCATTAGTTATGTCTATAAATAAGAAAATCAAAATAAGAATCAATTTGGTAAAAAAAAAACAATATTTCTTTATTTTTTGTTTTTAATGAACATCTTATAAAAAAATTTCTAATTTGACGGATTTTGATTTTAAGAGCAACGAACTTCAATTATTGACAAATGTATACGGAGAAATAAATCTTCAAGGCATAGGAGAACTGGCGCATTGGGCTATTTAGATCCAAGGGACTCAAGATGGAGGGGTAACATCCCAGGAAGAGAATCATGTTAGCATTGCATAAACAGTACACATCCCAAATAATCAATGCCCATCTCATCACATGCAATAATACATAAAATTACAATCATAAATTACTGGTGTATCTTAAATCTAACTTATTCCAACAAACTTTAAAATTCCTTTGGGGTAACCTATTTGCAGCATACTTAATTAGTAGTTATAGTGCCATTACTTTTTGGTCACGGAGATAACAAGGTTGGCATACTTTGGTTCCTCTCTTGCATAGAGTTGAGAAACCCTCTCAGTGAATCTGTCAAACACAGCTGCAACTACTGTTTTCCCAAAGTGATTTGCTACCATTGCTTCTGCCACTGATCTTATACAGCTTCGGACCTTTTTAGCTCTGCTCAAATTGTCTGTCGTTGAGTACTCTTCATGGTTGCTGCAGTTGGTGACCGAGTAATTGGCATCCCAACTCACTTCAAACATATCAAGTGCATTCAGATTGAAGGACCCTTCTTTCTCTACTAATTCCCTTACTTCTTTAGCTGATGCAGCATAGTATGGAAGATTGAAAGAATCCAACTTTTCCTCATCTATGAGTCCCTGTCGTATATTAAATAAATGAAAATGAATTAAAGAATTTTCCTTCTCGATGTATTAGTAGATATTGATGGATCAAAGTAATTGCACAAATAAATCTAACATAATATAATTATATACCTCTGAGAGCAAGTCCTTGAGAGCCAACGCTATCATTGTCCACGGCGAGCAGTTTTCATCACACGTGGGATCATCAGTTCTTCTACCCATGAAGGTTAAAACTGCACGACCTCCAGGGGTTATTTCTTCAGATCGTAACCTTAGAAACAAAGAGAAATCAGACTCAAATTGATCCTTGTATGCTTTACAGACACTAGGAGGGCTTGTCTTTGCCAAATAAATGTTCCCCTTGTTAAGTGCACTGCCATTTGCACTTTTCAACTCTTGAGGGACCTGGGAAATTAGTGATCAATCAGAACGAATTTTCCACTAATTCATCTTTGCATATGCCACTAAATCCTTGTGAAATATGAATAGAGGCACAAGTAAACGAGCCTATATACCTGAGACAGAAAATGTAGACTGTAGGAAGAGTGGATAAAGTGCAAAGCTTTGTTAGGAAAGAGCCTTTCATAGAAAGACCCAGGCATGCCTGAAATGAAACAGGGCCCAAAGTTGTCTCCTTTCTGTTTCTTGAGCTTCTCATAAAAGGTGGGCAATGACTTGAAAATGGTGTTGAAATCGTTTCCTGGGAGATCGTTGAGGAACACATGGAATCCAGGCGTATGGCGATTCAACCGTTGGCAAACGATGTTCACAGTGTCTAAAATCTCAGAGATGACCAATAAAGTGTTGGGCCCTGAGGAACACCCCAAGTCTGCAATGCTCAAGCACTCGGTGAATGTACTATAGCATAGATCTATTATTGCCTTCTCCACTATCGGCTTCGCCATTCTTGTCACAGTCCGCTGTTCATGATATTAAAATTTTAAACAGGGAACATGTTAAGATTTGGAGAAAATTAATATCCAATTTATATTGGCAAGATATATATATATATATATATATATATATATATGTATGTGTGTGTGTGCGCGCGCGTGCAAATACATAGACAATGTTAGGGAACGAGACCTGAAGGGACGAGTTCAAGGCATAGCTAGTTTCGCCTTCTCCTCCATTCATATGAAGGACCTGTTGCACTTCCATTGCTGGTGGCTAACTTTTAGATTTTCTTTGGTTTGGTAAGAGTTTTGTCTGGGAATTGAGAAATGAGAAGGAAAGGAGATGTACTTAAATAGACACAACCGTGCAAGCACCGCGTCATTGGAAAATAATTGTAAGTTAACAGCGACATCAATTAAATCACGCGAACGGAGGAGAAAATCAATGCAACTTAGAATTAAAAGAGAGGAGATCGATTGATCACGTGAAATATGAATTGCATATGGGAGAACAATTACGTAATTGAGATGTGCTTGCAAAATGGCTAAGAAGACGTGTAGGTGTAAATGATTTCATCCTAGGTTTCTAAAACTTGTGGTTGGTCTTGCTCACACATGTCACACGAGAGGTTTTTTTTCCATAAGAATTGACACATATATATAAATATTAAATAGTTGAATAATGTCAAATATATTTATATGTTGGATGCCCATGTTATTTGTTAGTGGCGATTGTTATGTAATTTTTTTAGCAATGTACATAAACTTTACTTTAAATACTAATGTCATACTATAGTCTTAAAATCATTTAATGATTATATTTCTTGAGCTAAATATTACATTTTTTGTGTAATAGTGTAAAATATATATTATATTATATGTTGTAACAGTTAATGTTTAAAATAGAATTTATATAATTTTTTTATCTTTTTATAGATAATGTTATTTCATAATTATATTTCATCACATGATCAAAACAAGTATATATATAGGATGCAAACATATTGGCAGAGTTTATTCAAAATAGAGCATTTTAAAATCCAAGGAGAACCTCGTGCTTTATCGTATACCGTTGCCGACGTCGACCGCCAAAACGTGTGATTCCATTGAGAAGACGCCCTCGTCCCAGAACCACCAAATTTATTTTCTATTATTTAATGTTACAAATGCAAATAACTTATACTCCACATCTTTTATTAAATAATAATCATAATAATTTTAATCTTTTAATTGGAATCAAGATTAATGCCTATAAGACGATTATAGTTCACAAATTAATATGTCAAAAATATAAAATGTTAGTCATAATTTAAAAAAAAAATCAATATGATATTTGATGTTCATAGAACAAAGTACGTATGTAATAATAAAATCATTAATTATGGTAGAAGTAAATCTATACTTTTCACATTTCACAATGCAAATACTTATGGATAATCGGTACACTTATAATTTTTATATTGCCTCTATTTTCCCTTTTGCTTTATGGGTTGATAAGATATTACTTTCTTTTTGTTACTATATATTCTTTAGATATTATACTCTCATATCTATAAGATATTATATTATATTATCGTGTCTTTTACATTTTCATATTTATTCCAATTGCATAAGGATAAATACAAATACTCCTATGTAATATATCAATAATCATCGATAATTTAAGGAATTCAATTTGTCACATGGTATCAGAGTGAGTTTAATTTTTTCCTTTGCTTTTCTGGAATTCAACTGGCCAAAACTTGTCCAACGATTGCTCCACTGCAACCACAGCTGCTCTTCAGCAAGTACTAGTGCTAACTATTGCACATTGCAACCGCTGCTAATCTCCAGTAACTCCGTGCTAACTATTGCACATCATCATTGCTTGTTGTTCGCCAAAACTTGTCTGTTCATTGGTTGTTTGTTCTTCATGGATCACTACTATTGTTCTTGCACTTGTCTGTTCATCATCCTTGCTACCATTGCACATCCACCATTGTTGCCTTTGCTGCTCGATTGATGTTGTCCCTTGTTGTCACCCCACTGCTATTCATGATGCTCTGCCCCAAAATCTGATTGTTTGTTGTTCCAGCTCGCCACTATTCACCCCTGTTACAACCCATGAGGGAGCACATCTAATCCTTGTTGCTCGCACATGACTCTACCACGATTTGCACACCTACAGTTCACCCAAGCTACTACTCACCCCTGTTCTCAACCCATGATGAAGTATTAAGATCTAGTCTTTCAATCTTGTTATTCACCCTTGTCCTGCTCACCTGTGGTTGTTGCTATTAGTCCTTGTGTTTGTTGTTCAGCTTTGCTATTTGCCCATGCTGCTCGCACCATGTTGTTGTTCGCAGCTTGTTAATTGATTTGTTGCCCATGTCATGCATCCAAGTCCCTGTTGCACATCAAAATTCCTACTCCTGATGCACATTCAAGTTGCTCCTATATATATATATGTGTGTGTGTGTGTGTGTGTGTATGTGT
This sequence comes from Tinospora cordifolia, assembly GCA_030144865.1. Lineage (NCBI taxonomy): Eukaryota > Viridiplantae > Streptophyta > Magnoliopsida > Ranunculales > Menispermaceae > Tinospora > Tinospora cordifolia. Next base: position 38,127 of record JAJIYU010000661.1, on the reverse strand, counting down.
GTGTGTGTGTGTGCGTGTGCGTGTGCGTGTATGTATGTATGTATATATGTATACACACACATAAATCTAGTTATATATCTCTCTCTATATATACAATGGCTTAGGGTTCAACATGTATTTCTATGTATGAATTAATGAATTATAAATAAAAATATATAATTTTACGATAATTTTATAAATTAATGTGTGTATTAAATAAAAAATAAATAAAAATAATTAATATTTATAGTGGGAGATTAGTTAGAGAGAAAAAAATGAAATGACTTAATGCAATGAATTAATTCTTGCATACATACATACATACATACTTACATACATACACACACACACATACATACATACATACATACATACATACATACATATATAGAATGAAAGAAATATATATAATAAAGGTATGATTTGTTGGATAATGAAAAAAAGAAAAAAGAAAAAATGAGAGGATAAATTGGATGATGAGGTGTGGATAAAAAGGAACAAGTCCAATGGATATCTTAATAGTAAATGGGCATGGGACCCACTCATTTCCATGGCCAAAATGTAAAAGCCATTCTCTCAAGTGGCTTACTTGCTCACTGAGAGAGAGAGAGAGAGAGAGAGAGGAAAAAGTTATCGTTTTCTCAAAGATCTGTCACTTTAGGTAAATTATTTTCACCTCTTTTTAATTTTAAATTTTTGTGGAAGTTATAAATTTTAATTTTTCTAATGTAGTTTTCAACAAAAATGTTAGTTTATTATCTGACCCAAACTAAGGTATATTTTTAGTAGGAGTAAAATACGTTATATATATATATATATATATATATATATATTGTGTTCATATCAACGAGTAAAACACAAATATATAGTTTATTTGTACCAAAGTAGACCCTAAGAATTTATATAGTAAGTGAAAGTTGACACATAAGGGGTATACATATTGGCATTGAAATTTTAATTGATAAATACTAAAATGTCCATAATTTAATGACACCAAAATTAAAATTTTTGAAGATCAATAAATATATTAAATTTATATTTATGCAATTAGAGAAATAATATATAGATTAATATTATATAAATATACAAGGTTGTATATGTATAATTAATGTTACTAAAATATTCATTTATTACATATAGGGTTATATAATGTTAATTGATTAACATATAAGGTTATAATTCATTATGTAATGTTGTGTAACATATAATCCATTATATATGTGTGTGTATGTGTGTGTGTGTGTGTGTGTGTGTGTAACATTATGAATCACTTCAAATGAAAAAAATGCATAACAAAGGAAATAACTAATTTTTCCTATTTAATGTATATTGCTGCAAATTTGTGAAGAGGTTATTTGGTGTATACCAAAAATGAAACACATGTTAATAATGTAAGCTTTTGGTATTTGGCTCAATATTTGAAGATACGATTAGCGACCGGGGAAACTTTGGTAGTCTATCTAGTCTGTGAGCATTAATTTGATGTATTTACTTAATCTTTTATTCTACTTATAGTTGTTATATAATTGGGTATTACACGTATTACATATTGCATTGAGATATGACTGATCTTTAGATGTGCCGACCTGGCCTCAGGATGAGAGGTTCTGAGGTATAAAAATTGGATCATGAAAGTCTTAAGATATGAGAACAGATATTCAGATGTGGAGACTTGGTCTCAGGATGAGAAGTTCCTAGGTGCAAACATTGGATCATGATAGTTTTGAGATAAAGTTGATCAATGGATCTTCAAATGTGCCAACCTGGCCTAAGCATGAGAGGTTCCTAGGTCCAGACATTGGATTGTGATAGCTCTGAGATAGGATTGATCAATGGATCTTCGAATGTGTTGGTTGGGCTTAATGATGAGAGGTTTCAAGGTACAAAGATTGGATCATGATAGTCTTGAGATAAGAGTAGTACATTAGTATACTTTATGGATATATTTAGAGTGGTGCATGACACACTCTACTAGTTCGTGGGTGGAGACTGTATCACCTGGTCAGTGCCCCATGATCATCTCCACGATCGACGACTAATATCGTAGTCCAGCCTAGACAATGGTCATATCCGTCTAAAATGGCAGTATGACCAAAGGATCCTTAAAGTGAAAAAAGGGTGCCAAGTTTAGATAATGGACCCTTGAAACATGACATACTTCATGGCATATTAGGCAGCTGCATTTTTATATATTGATGATTGTCCATATTATTCGTTGTTGCATTTTTTATTTGAATGCTTGTTATTTTGCTTGTTGCATTGTATGTAGAATGCTAGACTTAAGTAGATATATTTTTTGCTACACACTGGACTCGCAAATATATCGAGCTCACTACTCTTAACATTTCAGGTTCATCTGGTGTAGATAATGAGAAATGTGAGCTGATAGTGTGATCTTTTCCAGCCTATCCCTAGTAGGTTGTTTTGTTTTGCTATTTTTGGTATTTTAAATTAGTATGTACACGTTTTGAAAATAAATGTAAAGTTGAACTAGATTCTGTTAATATAATTAATGTTAAAGACTTTTGTTATTGTTACATTGTTTCACTAAACTTATTATTGTTGCTATCTGAATATTATACTCGTTTTGATGGTAGGGCTTAGTAGTAGTTGGAAAGTTTGACAGAAGAGTAAACTTGTTTGACTATTGTGCCAGTCGAACTGCCCATAAGAGGTTTCAGAAGGGGTCTCGATAATGTTGGTATCAAAGCCCAAATTTTTTTGCCAAAGTTGGAATTAAACAAAAATATATACGAGTCCAAAAGTTCTATTTTTCAAAACTTATTTTTGAAAAATATATTGTACAGTAGTTTTAAATAGGCTTTAAGGGTGGTATGTTTGCACGTTTGACATTGACAAATGATTGTATGCGAATTACAAACTAAGATGTTGTGACACCCCAAGCCCTCGACCGAAACCCAAGTCCTCTTGCACGCGTCATGTCGGGCCCAGCACATAGATAAGCGCTCCCTTCGGCTTAAATGTCTTGCGTGCTGGACTTTTCACATTTTCGTGGGTCTGATCCACCGAGAACCGGGGGTCATCAACCTCTTTCCAACTTACTAAATTTGTTATCAATTTCATAAAAATGAGAAAACATATCAATCTTGATAGAAAATCATACTATGTCTATCAACATCAATATTTATAATGAAAACAGATTACTACAGCAAAATCCATTAAAATCACCAACCTATATAGCAGGGTTCAAGTAAAACTGAACATATACATGTTATTAGCCTTTGAAGGCAACATCTCAAAATACACTTCAAAATTTATGATCTAAAATAGGCTCACAGAGCCAAAGTCCCAAACGACATTTTAAAATGTAAAACAGTTCTATAAAAAAAATAAATGGTCACATGCCCTATTCAAAACATATATACAAGATCTGTGAAAATGAGACAAAAATAGAAATATAAGTCCAACAGTGGCCTCCCAGTGAGGTTGCTTACCAACTCCTAATCGACCAATCAACTAGTGTACTCCACCTTTGCGCGTACCTATAAAAAAAGTGGGGTGTGCTCGAAAGCCCGTGGATTATCCCTACACATTACTAGCATTATATAAACCAAAATCCAAAACATCCAGACGCTTTTATTAAATTAATCATTTCAAACAGTTATTTGTTTTGTCGTACTCGAAGACCGAAAGAGTTATACTCTTGATGTCCCTCTATGACACAAAATCGATCCTAGTCGGTGCGGTCTCAAGCCACGATACCATTCTCGACCTATCACAACATCCAAAAATAGGTGCAATGGCATATGTTCACTTCGTAGGAAGCTTCATTAAGAACACCAATGATGGGATATGGAAGAGTTTTGAGGCGAATATGACCACGTCCATGAGTCATCAACAGATGCCACCATCGCCCCGGTACGTGGAATTGTTAAATCTTAATTTAATCTTTTTTAGTTTCAATAGATTACATTCCATACCATATTATCATTCAAAGTATCTAAATCATGTAGCAAATGATATAAATAACCAGACATTATGCCTCATATTCAAGCAAATACTGAAAGCATATAACTAGACATTATGGTCAATAATCAATCAAAGCGTTCAAGAATCATCCACATCCTAGCATGCATCTAACATCATAAGCTACACAAACATCATGCTTTGAACTTTAAGTCAACATAATGCTAGTAAGCAAGAGAATCTCACCCACTTGATAATGTTAAATGACCCTTGCACCTACTCGCGAAGATCAACGCTCAAAGTTCAAAGTCTGAAAATATAAATTTTATCATTAAAATTTCACCTTTTCTCAAAATGCTTAAAAATTCATATTTCCATTTTTACCACCTTAAGGTACGAAATTATAGTCAGCACGTTCCAAACTAAGAATAAACATATTTAAAACTAACCACTTTTTCAAAGGATGAGTGGATTGAGTTTTATTACCTATCTAAAGAATTGCATCCTAAATCAAGATTTCCTAAAATTTGAATTTCCCATTTCAACACATCAACATACAAAACTACATTCATTTTTTTTCAAATTCAGAATAGAATAACTTTAATCTAACTTTTACCTAAAACGTTGAGCGAATTGAGCTTTATCCTTCTCCAAAGGATTTTCGCCTCCAAATTGTTATGTTAGATTTGTCAAAAACTGCAAATAAACAGTTAAAACTTCAAGAATTTAGTCTAGAATCATTAATTCATCAATTTTAAAGGAAGATCTTAGCTCAATTCGCTCTAGATCATTCCGTGCATTAAAACCCCCAAATCGCCGATCAGTTTTGTGATTTTGATGTTATTAGCCTATGGAAAATGATTTGAACTACTTTAAAGCTTCGAAATCTTACCTTAGTTACTTAAGATTGCTCTAGATCTAATATGGATCATTTTGACTATCTTCGGGCAAAAATCGGATCTATGGTGACCAAAATAGGATGTCCCAAAACGTGATTTGCGGTTTCCTTTTTTTCTTATGTATGCGATTTTTAAAGGGGGTGAATAGTACCTGCGGGTACTGTTCATAGATCTTTTTTTACTTTTTTTTTTTTTTAATATTTTAGCCCCAGTGCTCCATTTTTTCTGAGGTTAGTTCAAAAAGGCGCTCATAAGTATTCTTTTTGTTTTTTTATTTTTTTCACTTGAATTGACGTGATTTATTTTATTTCTTTAAATATTATAATAAACATTTAAAGCTTGTTTTTGAACATTTTTATATTTATTTAGTATTTTTTAAAATTTATTTTTGATGTGTACGTGTTGAAACATTCAAGGTTATTTTATTTTTCTTTTTTAGATTATTATTATTTTCTACACCAATCATAATAAACATCAAAATATTTATTTTCACATATTTATACAGTTGTAAAACATGGTTTTATCATTTTATTTTTCTTGATTAATTTATTTTGCAATTCCATTGACAACATGTTCACATTAAAGATTTATGGGTTATTACAGATGCCACCTAGATGCAGTAGACCACGGTGGATATTGCAAGATCCTACTCCCGTATAGGATCTATACTAAAACCTATACCACCACCACCAGCACTTGCCAAGCCTAATGTATACAATGGCTTGAAGATCTTATTCGAGCACAAGGGGAGTTGATCCAATCTTCTAGTACTACACTACATTAGAGGATAGATGGGGTTGTAACTAATATGCAACGACCAACTCCTCGTGCAACTCCCGCTCCACCTATAGTCACACCAGCTGGTGGGGATGATGATGATGAGTTTAAAGAGAAGATTGAGCTTCCTCGTAGGCATCACAGAGAGAAACAAGGGAGAGAAATTCTATATGAGAGACTATTGAAAAATTTTTTGTTTCTAAAAATCTGGTCATATTTTGAGAAGATAGCACAATCAATGAAGCTATATGAAGAGAATTAAGTGTTGTTCTCTACACATACATTAGAGGGTGATGTCACTAGATGGTGGTTATCAGTCTTGGGCAAGGTTTAGAGAGTTATTTTTAGATATTTTTGTTCCTGCTTCTGCTAGAGAGCACAGGAAAATGGAGTTCTTAGCCTTACGATAGGGCAATATGACAGTTTAGGAGTACACTTATAGATTCGTTTATTTAGAGTCTTATGCTCTATGGATGATTACTAGTAAAGCAGTTAAATAGTGATATTCGACGAGTAATATACGATTCTAGTCAAGAGTCGTTAAAGCGCCGAGCTCTGAGATATGAGGTAGAAAGTAAGGACGACCTGGTACATGTGCAAATTGTCCCAGGCAATACCATGCAGACTTCTTCACAAACCTAAAGTAACCAAAGACACTAGCAGAAGAATAAGGGTTACAAGAAGAGGAAGTTTTTTCGAGATCAACTAGCACCCCACACTACAATAGATTGACCATACGATGACGTTTAACGTCCTGTAAGCAATTTTAGGACGTTTTCACAAACATTCTAGATTTCAATGTCCTAATTACAATTCATTTTTAAACATTCTAGATTGTTTAAACATTCTTGTTACCTGTGAAATGATGTTTATAAAATTGTCCTTATAAAATTTATAGAGGACGTTTTAATAAACGTCCTAAATGCAAGAATGGAGGATGTTTTATAAACATCCTTAAACATCATATTAAAGACATACTAGAAACGTCATAAAAAAGCCTAACAATGACATTTTAAAAATATCTTTAATACATACATAGATGACGTTTACAAAATGTTTTTAATACTTTTATAGAAGACATTTACAAAAAATCCTAGATACACTCATTGAATACGTTTTCAAAACGTTGTTGATATTCTTATTTAGGATGTTTTAGAAATGTTTTAAATTTCTTCTTAGAGAACATTTTGAAAACATCATCACAGATACATGTATATAAGACATTTACAAAACGTCCTTGAAACATTTATTTAGAATATTTTATAAACGTCGTGCAAAACGTCATGATAGGTATATGTATATAAGACATTCAAAAAATGTCCTTGAAACATTTACTTAGAATGTTTTACAAACATCGTGTCGGGACCCCTTCCCTAGGTCGAAGGACGGCCCGACTGACACAGTGACTCATCAAACTCACTCATCGAGTCGAGTTCGCCCAATCACTGTCAAGCCCTTACATTCTAATTTCTACGACAAATGACATCAAAGTAATTTAAACATTTATACTGTAAGGTGTGAAAGAAACAAAATGTTACATATTACCATGTCCCAAAAGTACAATTTGACTATTAAACCATTACAAACATATAAAATGTGAACAACCTCAGATATAAACAAAAAGAAACAGAAAACCACTTCGGGACTAGGCTATCACCACGCCTTTCCCTCTATTGGTTGCTAAGGAACCTGAAATGTTAGTAGAATAGTGAGCCTAAAAGTTAACATGGCTCAATGAGTAGTAAAACTAGTATATTACCTAACTGGCATTCAAAAATAGTGCATGTATGCATAAATAGTAATGGTGAAACAATTTCTCAAGAATCATGGTATGTTATAAAAACAATTATATACATTGCAACAATTTGAAGGAGAACAGTTTAAATATATGTAGCTCAAAACTATATCAAGACTAGGGTTCAAATCATCGAATACAACCATATGGTCACTGCCCAAGTGGGTCATGAGTCAGGCGTACTGGCCACTCAAGCCGGTCAAGGGTTAGGTGCATTCATTGAACACCCTAACCCTGCGCTCGATCCTTAAGTGTCGTGCTCGAGCGGGTCTGAGGCTAGGCGCACTGATCATATGCCCTAACCCCGACGCTCAGACCTCAAACCTAAACCAATCACATCGTGTACCTTGACCCTGCACTCAGACCTCGAGCCTATGGTATCACTATCGGTGTACAACTACATATATTTCAAATCAATCATTATAGCTCAACATGAGAAACCATTCAATCGATGAAAATTTTAATCATTTTCCATGCCAGGAATCAGTTAAGATAATAATTGAATTAAACTACTCACCTCGGGTCTCGCGCACCAATGTCTCCTTGACACTCGGCCTAGTCCCCCGATCTACGCTCAAATCTATGTTATGTTAGACCCAATTTCAGTTCCTCATGAAACATTGCTTAATTTCGATCCTACTATTCCTAATCGATCTTAATCAATTCGAATTCGAATCGGTCAAACCTGGCCAACTGGTCAAACTTGGTCAAACTAGTAATCAACCTAGTCACAATTGGTCAATTTGATCAAAATCAAGTTAATTGGGTCAAAATTTTTAATTTTCAGCAAATTTGTCGATTTTCTTGCGGTCAATCCAACCGTTGGATTTACGCAAAACTTTTCAAATTTGATTCAGACCCTTCAAATATTCCCGGACTTTTATGTTTCTATTTTGGATTTAATTTGATACGTTTTCCAACTAAAATAAAAGGAGCCCCCAATTCTGGATTTTTCTTCCTATCTATAGAGTAAAGTTTTTGAATTTCTTGTGATCAATCCGACTGTTGGATTTGTGTTAAAATTTCCAAATTTGATCCATATCATTTAAATGTTCTCCAAAATTTTGGTTTCAATTTTTTCTGATCTCATTTACTATGGTTTTTGAGTTGAATCACAGAAATGTTCATATCTAGTTATCTTTGTTCTACCTGCGTAGCAGGACTCACAATTTTCCTGCTATCACTCCATATATCAGATTTACATAATATTTTTCAGTTATAATCCACACTTCTTAAGGTGGCTCCAAAATTTTATTTCATGAACTTTGGACCTCGTTTAGTATGTTTTTCAATGGTGGTATCAGGAGCTTTTGGTTTCTCGAATTGCATATGACAAATAGTCAAAAGGCCACTTATTTGACCCCCCAAGACTTATCGATTTGAGACCAATTTTACACAACATTCCTAGTTGTTTCATAAATGTACCCTTCAAATTTTAGGTGAATTGGACATGTTTAAGTATTTTTTAAAATTTATAACAGTAAGCACAAAATCATGGTATCATGATAGATTTTCCAAAAATTTTCTAAGTACTAATTCATGCATATCAAGTAGCCTACTTCATCACCATTTTTGACATCCTTGCAGTGTTCATTTGTCATTCTTCATAAAATAGAAAATGACATAACAAGCTTTAAAAAGAGCTATGGTACCTCAAGATTGGAGTTCGGATGACTCACAAAACTGCCTTGCAAACTCGGCTAAAACACACTTTGTCTGATTTTTCTAGGTTCAATTGTGCCAAACATCGAGTTTTTTTGGCCGTTTTTGCTTCAAATAGTCTATGCTCTCGATCAAACACCTACTTCTTGAAGAAGGTATTGAGAGCTTTCCGAAGATTCTAAGATCACTCAAAATGGATCTCGGAAGAGGAAGATATGAGGGATAGAAGATGGCTTGCTCAAAGTGGAATTTTTTTGCAACCATGGCGTATGTGGTTGGTTTGAAGGAAATTTTGCAGCCCTTGTAGCAGCTCGTGGTCCTCTTTTTTTTTGCTTGTCTCAGTGTCCAATATACTGAGAATACAGTAAGTGGTTGGTGGTTACATCAGTGGCCAAAACAAGGGGCAAAAACTATGGGAGAAATTCTATTAATCATTCTAAAAATTTCACAATTATTCTAAAAATTCCATTAATTATTCTTAAAATTTCATAATTATTCTGAAAATTCAACAATTAATCCTAAAAATCATTCTCTCAAGAAATTACATTTTACTTATGATTTCATGTGTTTTCTCCTCAAAATTATATTTTTTTCATTATTCTAATTTTCTCTAATAAATAATTCAAAATTTGAAAAAATTGAGAAAATTTATATATTTCCACTAAAATTCTAGAAAATTCATACATTAGATCCGATAATTTTTGTATATCAAATCGTAGGTTGTCACACATTGTGCACATAAATATGAAAATTTTAGGTATTGAAAATGTTCTCAATACCTTTTTGAAACATATTATATAATATATATATATAACTTTTTACTTTTATAAAATTATAATTATAAGTCTTTATATTATTTATTATAATATTTTCCTCTAGTATAGTGATTGATATAACAACATGAATTACAAACATAAAAAAATAAAAATTCATACCCTTAATTAATATTTAAAAAGCCAGAGTTACAATAAATATCAATTACAATATACTGATAACAAGTTTAATAAATCTTCATTACAAAAAAGCTAGTATGTACTACAGAATTTAATATTACTAAAAGTCAATCGAGCAAACTGAATTGAAAAAACCTGTTTGACATATCATGATCAGCTTCAAAAAGATCTATAAAAAAGATAAGATATAATTAATGAACATTACATGATATATATAATAGTAATTATTCAAAGCTTAACAATAAAAATTTATAAGAACAATTCAAAGCTTGTTCCGAGGATTTTAAAAATTTTAACAGCATCTCATTTGTTTTATTGCAATTGAAAAAAAATAAGTACCTGTTAAAATATATTAAAAGTTTAATTCAAAGCTTACCTTGTCTTTGTCTATATTAATTTGATAAAATATTTTGACCATACTACAATGGTTCCTAAAGCATCGCCCAAGTTTTGCAAGTCATCTATTTTTCTGTATAATTCAACACTTGGATCAATGACATTGTTCACCCAAACTCTCCAGCAATCCCTTCCAAGAGGCGCATTGTGAACTCTTGTTGTAGCATCCGTTGATGAAATTTTTCCTTCAGCTACAACAACTTCATCTTCACCATCTTTTGGGTACCAATGCAACGACAAGCAATCGTCATTTTCTTTTGGAAGACATGTGTTTCCTCTAGTTCCACTTCCTTGTTGTGACTACAACAATTCAAATAACCAAAAAAAATTATGGATACTAGTTAAAGAAAGTTTAAAAAATAAATTAATAAATTTCAACGAGAACATGATAGTTTACCTGAGTTTCACTTTTTATAATGTCAAAAATATCAACATGTGTATCTTACCTCCGTTAAACAAAGTTAAAAAAAAAAATTAATGATTGCATTTCATACATGCACGAACTACTAATGAATAGCATAGACGTTACCAAATAAAAACACTTAGAGTACTTAATAAATAGCATTAAAATCCAATGCAAGGGAAACACAACAATTTGGATTAAATAAGTGGATGCATCATTCAAATATGTGTGCTATTTTCAAGCTTTATCCACAATTCAAAGAAATGTAAAGTGTCCATTAAGATAAAAGGTAATAATAATAAGAGATTTCTAAATAATCTAAGTTTGAGACTTCATAGATCTCAATTGTCATAAAAATTCGATATATATATATATATAAGTGTGTGTGTGTGTGTGTGTGTGTGTGTGTGTGTGTGTGTGTGTGTGTGTGTGCGTGCGTGCGTGCGTGCGTGCGTGTGTGTGTGTGTGAGTGTGTGTGTGTGTGCTCATTGATTGTGACCACCATCTTATTGGATTTAAGTGCAATGAGATTCTAAATTAATTACTTGAAACTTAAGCAATTTTTGCCTTGTGTCTCTGGTGTAACTTTAGGTCATATTATGAAGCTATTAAAGTAAATAAAAAGTTTTACATAAGAATGAAAGTCTTAACAATTATATGTAAGAAAAATTAATATCTCATTCAATTATCCTTGAATCAACATGCATTTCAGTTTTAAAAATATAAAATAAGTTACTCAATAAATATGATATTTGGATAGCAACTATAGTAATCAAATGACATAAGATAAATGTCTCAAGAGGTAATTTATATCTTTGTAATAAAAGTTATTAAATGACCGAGTATACCTGGCATGATTGTTGCAAAAGAATTTCCACTCTCTTTTGGGCATCTTTCATTCATTCAATCTCTTGTTGAAGATGGGTGACTGTCTCTTCTAGTTTTTTTTTCTCTTCCTCTTTTTTGACTACATGCATCAACACTTAAAGGGGGGACTCTAAAGACAAGCCCTCAAACACGCCCATGCCTTTCTAGTCCTAATACTTGGCTAAGAGCATCATTTTTTATGTTATCCATCCTTATTGATGCAGTAGAATTTTGGCTAAAGTATTTCATTTTTTCCTACAATTCAATATTAATGCATTTATCAATAAATCATAATAAAGCATATAATTATGAATAGACAATTGAGGAAATGAATTATCAATGTTTCACTTATTGCTTCATTTAAGGGTGTGCCATTCTTTCTTAGATGTCTTTTAGTCCACAGGTCTACCATTGAAACACATGGCAACTCTGGATTTTCTTGCATCTACAAGATATGATAAATAGAAATAAAAGCATGATATTGCAAAATATATAGTTAAGAAACACTTCAACTAGATTATACTTACCATCTCATGCTTCAATTAAGCATAACCCTTACGACTCAAAGTGTGTAAAAGCTTTTTTTGCTTCTAATCTGTTTGAATTTGTTACTTGTGGCCTACAAGATTAATATATATATATATATATATAAGAACAATGTTTACCAAAAACATTAGTACAACTAAATTTCTTTTTTGGTTCAATATAACTCATACTTATAAAGACAAGATATATATAGTCACCTCAAATTTAGAAGATAATTTCTTATTTACAAAAAAGTCTCATGCTTCATCATCTAAAATGTTTTTTGGACGTAATTTATCATGTAATTTAGCATTGGCCTTTGTTTTCTTTCCAAGTTGTCGGATTTGTTTGGTGATTCTTGACTTGCACTGTCTCCAAAATTTTTCCATCAACTGAGTGCTACCTTTTTGTGTGAATCATCTACTATAAATTATTGCTGCATCAAATGTAACAAGTCTAAATATATATGTGACTCAAGAGTGGAACAAAAACCAAATTCTAGTTATGTATACCTTAACCAATGACAATAACTCATCTTTTACAACTAAATCAACACGATTCCATTTTTAAATCACTATCAGTACATGTTCACGAGCAAGGACACCCATGTATGAAGAGTACTTATCAGAATTTGTAGTTATTGGTTGGCTTTTATTATTAAATTCCACGAGCATAGGTGTGGCTTTTTCATTAATTAATCCCATTCGCATAGGGCCTTGTTTATTCTTCCCATTGTCTTCATTTGCATGTTCTGATATAACACATTCTTGTGTAGGTCCACATTTTTGCTTGCCCTTGTCCACATTTTCTGACATTTGAACACAGTTCCTAATATTAGAACCATACCCATCATGTACCTTTAAACATGTAATTCTTTCACAAAAGATTCTTTTTTCACCTTAGAAAGACAATGAGATGCTACAGGCAGATAGAATAACCCTCCTCTATTCTTTGCATGTAATTCTTTTTTAATTCCCATTCTCTCCATGTAAAGACGAGCATTAAGGCCATCTTTAGATTTTCCCTTGACAGTTAACAATGTAGAAAGAATGCTATCACATATATTCTTTTCAATGTGTGTCACGTCCAAATTATGATGTAAAAGGAGTGTCTGTATTCAAAAATAATAATAATTTCATATGAGAAATGTTAAATAAGTATTTTAATAACTTAAAAGATATCTACTCAAAGCATTACATACCTTCCAATAAGGCAAGTAAAAAAATACAGACTTTTTTCTTCCATAATTAAGAAGAACTTGAGCTTGTTTTTTTTTCTTTTATTGTTGGCTTTTCCCCAATCATTGATAATATTTTCCCCTTCTAAATATGTTGATTCACCATTCATGCACTTAGGTTTCCCTCTTTTCTCAACTTCTCCATTGAACCATGCACATTTTGTACGATATTAATGAGTATGGTCAAGAAATCGCCTATGACACATATATGTAAACTTCCTACTATGTTGTAATCATTCAAAACATGTGTGCAAATGACATACTAGGGAAGCAAATTTGCCCTTTGTAGGCCATCCAAACACATTCCATAAGCTGAAAAATCATTAATGGTCCATAATAGAATTGCCTTTAAGTTGAATTTCAACTTATTAAAAGCATCATACACTTGGACTCCCCACAACTCCTTCAAATCATCAATAAGAGGCATCATATATACATCTATGTCATCACCACGTTGTTTTGGTCCAGGAATAAGCAAAGTCAAAAAAAAATGTTCCTTAGTTATGCATATAACTAGGGAGGCAAGTTATATATGGTCAAAATCACTGGCCAACAACTATATCTAGTACTAAGGTCTTAGAAAGGATTGAAACCATTTGTGACCAACCCAAATCTAATGTTTCGAGGGTCAGACAAAAAAGATGGCTATCTTTTATTCACCAAATCCCATGCAAGTGAATCAACTGGGTGTCTTAGTTTACCATCAATAGATTTTCCACCCTCATGCCATGTTAGGCTCTTTGATATTTCTTCTATCCCAAACATTCGATGAAGTCTTGGTATTATTGGAAAATACCTTAACACTTTTGCGGGAATGCCTTCTTTAATCTTGTTAGTTTGTTGGTTGACCTTTCATCGAGACGAACTGCACTTAGAACATTCGCTTGCATCTTGATTCTCTTTCCTAAAAAGACAACAATCATTTATGCAAGCATGAATCTTCTTATAACTCAAGTCAAATCTTTCCAACAATTTCGTAGTTGCATAAAGGTCCTATGGAAGTGTGTTATCAGGTGGCAAAATATCACAAACAATTATAAGTAGTTCATTAAAGTTAGTATCTATAAGTCCATGAGTGGCCTTTAGTCGAAATAAAGCTAATGTAGCTAAAATTTGTGAATGCTTCACACAACCTGCCTCTTCAATTGAAGTTGTTAAATCTTCTACACTTTGATCTACTATTTTTTCAATATTTTCGTCATTTTGGCATTGGATATGATCTCTAAACATCTTAAATGTATCTTTCATCTGTCTTCTTGTTGATTTGATGGCTCACGCTTTTCTCCATGGAGGACCCATACAGTGTATGTTGGATCCATGCCCTTTATAACCAAGTGCTCATACACAACTTTATAGTGATGGCAATCTAAGTTTTTACATCTTGCACATGGACATACTATAGTCTTTGCATTTCCAACTTTTGCACGTGCTCCATTGACAAAATTGTGCACTCCATTTCTATATTCTTGTGAAAATCTAAGACAAAAAACTCAAACGATAGCATATCACCATGGTTTTGTAAATTAAAAAAAAACAAAAAAGCAACAATTGTTAAGTAGGTTAGTTTTAGTAATTGACCTTGATAAGTAAACCCAATCCTTATCCATTCCAACTAGAGAAGTCAGTTTAAACCAATTAGAAGATGGGTAGCAATAGCAACAGAAGGATATGCCTTCAACGCAAGATGGGAACAAACAGCAAAAACCCTAAACACAGGAACAACCCTAAACAAATTTTTGAAGAAGAACAAAAAAACAATCGAACAACCATGGAAAAAGAAAAACAAAAATAAATTGTTAGAAAGTCACCTCTTTCCTTTCTCTGAGAATGATTTGGGTGTAGAAATACTTTCTTCCTTTCTTTTCTTTTTCCTTCTTTTCTTTCTCTTTGTTTGCGATTTCTCTTTCTTTCTCTCTATTTGCATCATAGGGAACTATGTTTGCATTAGCAAAATTGAGCGGGATGAAAGGAAGGGCGGGAACTGGTTTTCTTTTCTTTTTTTACTTTTTTTGTAGTATAATGCAGGAATAATATCTAAATAATGCGAGTATAAAAATTGTTCGATTGTTGATATAAAAATGCGGGAATGAAATGTGAATAATGCATGGATAACATGTGAATAAAATGCGGTATAACGTATGCATAACATATGAATAATTATGGAATAATGCGAGTAATAGTAGAGGTATAACATACCATGCGATGGATAATGCGTGAATAATGGTATAATGCAAGAATAATATCTGATTAATGCGAGTATAAAAATTGTTCGGTTGTTGATATAAAAATGTGGGGATAACATGTGAATACTGTGGGGATAACATGTAACACCCCGGCCCCTGGTTCATCCCCATGGGTTCCCATGGGTCGTGCTTGGAGAAGGCGTGCTCGCTCGACTGGGAAGTTGCCACCGCATCATTTGCCAAGAGCCGGAGCACTACTAGATCCAATCTCACATTCTATCTCTTTCTATCTTGCAAGTAATAATAAAACCAATTTAAATAGACAAAACAATTTTTTTTGAAATAAACTTCCAAGTAAATAAGATAGATCAGTAACATTTTAAATGAAAAGCGAAGCATCAAGTTCAAAATTAAACAAATTTAAAATTTCTAAAATAAATCTAACACATTTAATTGCACATAAAATGTTAGTTTAACAAGAAAAAGGAAACGGGCATGTGCCCAGTTCAAATTTAATACAAGAAATGAGAATTAGTATAAAACATAGTAACAACCTCCCTAGTAGGGTTTCGAAAATAATCGAGTCTTCTGTGGTGTTTGTCAACTCGTGCTATCTCAATGATCACTTCCAAAAGAAAGGATGAGCTCAAAAGCCTAGTGGATCATACTGATACATGCTAGTATTATTTAAATCAGAAAACAAAACAAGCAAGCACTTTCATGACATTAGGCATTTCACACATTTAATTGTTTTGTTGTAATCTAAGATCGAAAGAATCCATAACCCTCTTGGTAAGCCCCTATGGTTTGGAAGCGAATCTGATTACGCTATACAACCATACTGTGGGGGCCACAACCTAAGGAAGGGGTAACACGCTACAGTCATTACTAGCTTTCGAAGGCAATATCAGCTGTCACAAGCAGCTCTTTGGTGGGGGTATCCACGATGTGCTTGAGGCTCGTCCATCGCAAGAAGACTTACGATGTGCCATTAGCTCATCCATCACACTGATACGTGTGTTCTTAATCATCCTTTAATCTTCTTTAGTTGCACAATTCGTTCCAATTCATATCAGTCATTAGTCAACGTAAAATAAATTCCAAATAAAGAAGTTTTCATGCTTGAATATTCAAGAAAATACTTCAATGGAACTAACTATGCAAGATATTAAAGCAATATAACCGGCCATCATGAATTCACATTACATAACTCCACACAAAATCCACAAAATATCCTAGTATGTTTCTAGTTACATTAAATGTAAACACGCATCATGTTTTGCATTCAAAATCTAAATAAGGCCTAGAGTGCAGTAATCCCACCTAGCTTGATTTTTGGAGTCGCTCGCTCCATGCGGCCCTAATATTCTTGATCTGAAATTAAAATCAAGATAATTAATTAATTAATTTTGCAAGTTCTTACTATTCATCCAAAAATGAATTAGAAATAATCTAAGCTTATATTTTAGACTAAGTAACCCCTCTACTATTTTAAACTTTTAATTCGGAAATAGAAAATTCAAATAATTAATTCTCAAGTCCCCTACAATTCATCCACTATAAATGAAAAATATTCTAGGGCTTGGATACTCTTAAAACTTCCATATCCAATTTTTTTTTCTAATTGGAGTCTTTCCCAAAAACCCTTAATTCTACTTCAATTTAGATAAATTAAATTTTAATACTTAAAATCCTTTAAAAGTTCCTTAAACTCTCAATAAATATTTTCTACTTGAATAAGACGATTCTAATATTTAATATTCACACCAAGACTCTCATTAAAGTCAATCTCCAAATATACTTCTTTTCATATGAAAATTAAATTTATTATGAACAAAGTAAGACTTTTAAATCTAAAATTTGAGCTCAACTCTAAAAACATTATTTATCACATGAAAATATTTCTAAACTTCCAAATCTCGTCTTTCGTACTCATTTTCAGAAAATAATTTATTTTAACTATAATCAACTCAAGGATTTAAGATCAAAATTGTGATGACACATATTTTAGACATCGGATTGACGGATCCGACACATATATATTTTGTGTATTTGCTTGAATTTTAATGAAAATATATGAAATTTTCTCAAATTTTTTCAATTTCAAATTTATTGAAAAAATTAGAATAATGGAAAAAAATATAATTTTGAGGAGAAAACACATGAAACTATAAGGTAAATGTGTTTTCTTGATAGAAATAATTTTTAGGATTGATTATTGAATTTTTTGAATAATTATGAAATTTTTAGAGAAATTGATGAAATTTTTGGAAGAAAAATGAAATTTTTGGAGGATTATTGATTGTTGGAAAAATAATAGTATAAATGTTGGAAATGATATATAATTGAAACATTTTTTATAAGAAATGATGAATTAGTGATTTTTAATAATTAAAAAAATGTAAAATTCAAATATATATGTATGTATATACAAGGAAAATGAGGGAATGCAAAAAAAAAAAAAGGAAAATGGGGACCTGGGTAGACCTAGGATAAGGCCTGGGCCGGCTTTGGCCCCTTGTGGACCAAAAGCCCAGCCCGCACAGGTTGAAGCCCATGCGGTGCTCGGGTCTGGCGCATAGGCCGGCCCAATAGGCTACCTGGCCCATGCGCCTAGCAAAGCCAAGCCCCCCTTTCTTTTTGTCATTTTGTGCTGAATTTTTGACGAATTTCATTGATTTTTGGGTAATTTTTTGGTTAGTTTCAGCAAGAAGCCATGGCTGCTCATGGTATTTGAACACATGGTTTTGCCATTAAGCTCAACCTCCTGATGTGGAAAATGGGTGGTGCCAACTGGGCATCTCGCACGGACACTTGAAGGCCACGTGTATGGCCACGTGTCATCCTATTTTGCCATGGAAGCACCCCCCCTTCATGCGACAAAAAGCCACTCTTTAGCAGAAATCCAGATTTTTCAGTTGTTGTAGCTAGCCAATGTTCATGAGCTCATATCTCCCTCGTTTTTCAACCAAATTCACTGAAACTTGACTCATTTCAAAGCTCTTGTAACCTTCTCAAAGAAACCCTAAGCCCCTTGCCAAAGTACACAACCATCTGAGAGGAAAACAACCAAGAAGAGGTGTTGTTCACCACGTTTCAAGCCCAAAAATTTGAAACCATGAGCTAATCCAATTTTTAAGCAACCGGTTCAAGACCCATCCGAGGTCCATTTTGGAGGTAAGACCACTCATTTTCTTCCTTTTCATGTGTACTTCAACCTCCAATTGATAAAAGATGAAAAACGAAACCTTACACATATTTTTCGAGCTGATAAAGTTGGTTACTTGTTAAGAAACTGTGTTGGAGCAACTTTAAGGGGCTCACACCTGAAACATTCTAGGTTATCCTTGAGGTAAGACCCTTTATTTACCCCTTTTTATGTGTATTTAAATGTCCAAGTGGTGGAAATCACATACTAGAGTTTTAAATATGTTTTATAGGTCACTGGCATTGACTGTGTGATTAACTGTTGTGACAGTGCCAATAGAAAACAGGCATTGGACCAGATTTGAGACTATGTTTAGAGCACCTAAAGACATCCGTTTGGTTTCAGCCCAAACAGATGTCTAGGACGTCTAAGACGTCTCTGGTTTCAGCCCAAACAAATGTCTTTAGGTGCTCTAAACATATAATTATTTATACATATATAGATATAGATATGTATAAATAATTATACATATGTATAATTATTTATACATATGTATGTATAGATATATATAGATACACATATAATTATTTATATATATAAACAATTATATAAATAATTATATGTGTATCTATATATATCTATTCACACACACACACACATATATATATACTTGTTTGTCCCTGTAACACCCCGATTTTCAATTGGATCTCCCGCCACGTGATATGAATAATCATCTGTTGAGAATTAGAATGCTACTGAGAATTTATTTTTGTTAAATCTTTTTCTTTGAATCAAGTTCTTAATAGACAGTCTGAAATCATGAATTATCATTTATAAATCATAAATCATAAATTTAGTTTCATTTCACCATAATTTCACGTAACAAAAAGGAAAAGTTATCAGAGTAAATGCAACAGCGAATGAAATCGTTAAAATCATTTTACACCAACTTGATCATCTGTGTGACGACCCATGTTTTTGGCATTGGATTGACGAATTTGACACATGTGTATTCTATGTATTTTCTAAAATTTTAATGAAGATATACAAAATTTTCTCCAATTTTTTCTAATTTTGAATTATTTATTGAAGAAAATGAGAATATGTGAGAAAATACAATTTTAAGGAGAAAACACATGAAACTACTAGAAAAATGTGTTTTCTTGAGGAAAATGATTTTTAGGATTGATTATTAAATTTTTGGAACAACAATTGAATTTTTAGAGTGATAAATGAAATTTTTGGGAGAAATATATGATTTTAGAGAAATTATTCAATTTTTTGGAAAAATAATTGAATAAATGATGAAATGATGTATAATCAAAGTATTTTGATAAGATATGATAAATTAGTGATTTTTAATAATTTTAGAAAGGAAAATGGCAAAATTATATATATATATATATGTGTGTGTGTGTGTGTGTGTGTGTGTGTGTGTAAGAGTTGGAAATGGGAAAACAGACAAAAATAAACAAAAAAAAAGCAAAAAAAGAGGGACCTGGGCAGACCCAGGCGTTGGGACTGGGTCCGCCTAGGCCCCACATGGGTAGAGCGCCCAGCCCACACGGGCTGCACACCTGGCTCGGGAGCCTAGCTCCTGGGCCAAGCGCGTGGGTCGACCCAACTGGGCTGGCCAGCCCACGCCCCCAATTGAATGAAGGCCCCCTTGCTTTTTGTCGTTTTGTGCAATTTTGGGGCAAATTTCAGCGAAATTTTCAGCACAATGAATGGTGCCAACTGCACATCCAACATAGGAGCTTGAGAGCCACTTGGATGGCCACATGTCACCCCCATCTTGCCATGCAAGCACCCTCCATGCAACAAAATCTCTTCTTGAGTACAAGTCCAGAAAATTCCAGCAACTATAGCCCTTATTCACAAGCTTGGATCTCCCTCATTT
Source organism: Tinospora cordifolia (assembly GCA_030144865.1). Lineage (NCBI taxonomy): Eukaryota > Viridiplantae > Streptophyta > Magnoliopsida > Ranunculales > Menispermaceae > Tinospora > Tinospora cordifolia. Next base: position 17,476 of record JAJIYU010000661.1, on the reverse strand, counting down.
TTTAGCCAAATTTAGCAAACCATAGCTTGTTTTGAAGCTTATACTACCATCTACAAACTCCTACAAGCCATTTGCTGAATCTTAGAACCGTTTGGAGCTGAAAACCCTGAGAAGAAGTATTGTTCATAAGGTTTAAACCCAGAAAACCAGAAAGTGTATGTAAAACCACTTTTGGAGCTTCGAATCCTTGGTCATTTCTAGTCCATTTTGGAAGTAAAATTGTCCACCCTCTTCATTTTCATATATACTTTAACCTTCAAGTGTTAGAGAATGAAAAATAGGGCTTTTGTAACATCTCAAAATTTTACAAACACGTATTTGTCGAGAGTGAATATAAAATAAAATATTATTTTATAAAAAAATGAGAATTCGAAAAAAAAAAAAAAAAAAAAGAGAGAGAACTAGAAACATGTTTTATTCAAATATAGATATGGACTAAGATTTGAAAGAAATGGTAGTTGATTGAAATATAGATTAATCGAAATATTAGTGGATCATAAACAAAAATTTAATTAAGGAATGAAATTAATATGGATTAACGAAAAAAAAGATAGATAAAATTCTTGATCTGAAAATTCCACGAACAAGAAATAATTTAACTTAGTCAAAAAGGATCTAGAACCTAGAATTTCACGAAAAAAAAAATATAGAAATAAAAATGATTAACTTATTCTTGCTCTGGAAAAAAAAAGGAGAAAAATGGGACGAATTCTGGAAGTTGCCAGACGAACTATGATTAAAAGAAGGAACCAGATTTTGATGCTGCAAAGTTTCAATTTTAGGGGATATTGGTCGAATATTCGAGATAAAAAAGAGATGGAAATCTAGATTTTTGGAAATTGATTATGGTGATCCAAACTTCTGGGTTTCTAGGCAGTCGAAGAAGGAGATCGGATTGATTTGGAAGAACGAAGAATGAAGAAAAATAGGGGGGTCGAAAATCTGGTGCAAAGGAGTCCAGCTTTGTCCGTTCTGCTAGTTCATGGGTGAGGAAGAAGACGGTGCAGAGAAGGAAATCCAGTTTTGGAATTTCCGTTGCAGACGGTGCAACGAACAAGTGAGTTTGTTCGTCCAATTAACAGAAGAGGATGATTGAAGAAAGAGCAATGGTGCCCTGTGCTGTTGTGGCTGTTGCAACTGCCGAATGGAGAAGAAACAGCTGCCCCGGGAAGTGGTTGCACGAGCAGGAAAAGGAAAGATTGCAGCTGCCTGGTTCGTGCATCACAACAGAGAACAGAGGAAGGGAAGAAAGCAGAACACTCACGTCGCCGCTGCTCACGTTGCTGCTGCTGCTTGTTGTCCATTTTCTGCATACAAAAAAAAAAAAAAAAAAAAAGAGGAACGTGATGAAAGAAAAGAGATGAAAACCAGAAATTCTGGTTTCGTAGCTGCTGCAAAAATCTGATTTTCATGGGTTTTGTTTCACGTTTCTAGTTAGTAATTTTGGTTGAATTCTAAAATTGTATTTTAAAAATCTGAGTTGCTGGTTTTGAATTTCACGTCCAGCAAGACTCAACGAACAAACAGCTGAATTGTTTGGTTCATTTTCTAATTTGGGTTGTGAAAAACAGGGGATTTGATGCACAAAAAAAAAAACTCTGGTTGCAATGTCTGGTTTAAATCTGGTTTTGGGTTGAATTTGGATGATGCGTTCAGCTGGAATGGAAGAGGCAACAACTGAATTTTTTTATTTATCTTTCTGGTGTTTCGGTGGTTAAAAATGGAGGAATGATGTTGAATTTTCTAGGTTCTTCAGATATCAGAAACAGGGAAGATGATGGTTTAAATCTGTGGTTCGAATCCTGGTTACATGATGCGTCGTGATGATTTGTGGGTGGAAATTTATCATATTTGAATTGTTTGACGTGGAGTAAGCTGATGAAGTAAACTAAATTGCTGGTGTGCATTCCAATCTTTAATTTTCTTGTTTGATTTAGTGAAGGACCAAGAAGAAGAATTTTGATGCAGTTGGATATGGTTTGATTATGGTAGATTATTATTGAACGAAATTGGGTGTGTTGAATGGTAATTTGGATATCATTGTGAGTTGTTGCATTGTGAAGATAGAAGAAGCAACGGCTTCAAAGAGCATACTTTTCTGGTTTTGAGAGGCGTGATATTGAAATTTTTGGATTCAAAAATTTAGCTTGAAGCTTGAAAGGTGCATCATTTTGGTTGGAAAGGTAAGTAAACTTTACTTTAGTTATTTATTTATCTATCTGTTATTTAATTTTGTAATCGTGAACAAAAAAAAAAATAGTTTAGAAGAAATTAGTAATTTAGCATATTTTAAATGTTTAGAAAAAAAAGATCTAATATTTTAAAAAACTTAAATTAGAGAATTCTGCGGATATAATCCAAATTTAAAAGATTTTTACTGTTAAAATCCTGATTTAATTAAGAACAATTTTTAGACAATAGGTGAGAAATAATATTAAAGACTTAAAATTAAACTATTTTAATTAGCTAAAAACATGACAAATAAAATTCTGAAAGCTTTGAATTTATTACAAGAAATAAATAAAAAAATTAAACACTGAAACTAAACTTAGGTTATCTAGAAGTCTTATTTTGTTCGAAATCAGTTTATTTAAAATATGAATAAAATTATTTAAACTTCTAGGAATTCAGAGATTAGAAATTTATCAAATTATATAAGAACGAGTCTTAAGATAAAACAATTCTATTTTAGAATATAAAATTTAGATTTATTATTTTAAAAGTGAATAATTAGTTAAAAAAAAAAAGAAGTGGCTTAGGAATTCTTATGTGATAAATAGTAATTCAAAAAACTTAGTTCAATATTAGATATAACAATCTTATTTCAAGTGAAATAAGATTTATTGAACATAAGTGATTAAATTTTTAGAACTCAAAATTAAGTTATAGTGTTTTTATATCATTAGTTTTAATCTAAATAGATTAAGTTACGAATGAATAAATCATAAAAGCTTGAAATTACTTATGAGAGTTTTAGTTTTAAATTAAAGATCTAAATTGGAAGAATTACTATTTTCTACCATATAAGCATAAAAGTATTCTTAAACATAAATTTTAATAAACACTGAAAAATCTAAAAATAAATAAGAATGATCTTTACTTCAACATAAGAAACCTTATTTTGAGACGAATAGGTTTAGTTGAAATTTATGTTTAAATTTCATAATTATTTTAGAAATTATTTAAGCTTAAGAATAATTTTATTAAGTGTTAAATTTCAGATTCTTACAATTTTGAAATATCGAATAGCTCAAAAGAAAGCAAGGGAGCCCTGAAGATCTACGAAATTAGGTGGGCGTGACTTCCTTGCTCATCTGTATTATATAGATTTAAGATTCAAAGCATTTGGTTAAATAGTTCTAGAATTAGCAGAATTTTGTTATAAAATGATTGAACTTGTTTGGCGTGCTTGGATGATGGTGTGATGATTTATTTAAATTGTGCCTTGTTTATTTATAGCATGCATTAATAAGAAATCATGCATTTAGACCTCATTATTTACTCATGTGAATAGTCTGCATTATTTGATTTATTTTTCATGATATGCATGATGGTTGGCATGATTGAAATTGTTTGTAAAATTAAAATAAGACGATGGTTTATTAAAAAATTTACGTACCGGTACGATTGACCAGCCTGAAGCAGATCGAGGTAGCATCTCCTATATGTCACCGCTTGAGATTGTCGAGCCACAAGGCGGATCGTAGGAATTTCCACCCGGAGCTAACTGTGACAGATTGAAGTCTTTGGGAGATTGTACGATGCTGCAGTAAGTACGCTCTCTTAGACTGTGATGTGAGTGTCGATTGATTTTAGACGGTTATTGGAACCCTCTGAGATTAGATTGGATCACAGGGAATACCGAGAGGCATCTCAACCCTCTTCCGGTCTTAGAATACAACTAAAACAAATGAATGTTTGTACGCCTAATGTTCGAAAGTGTTTGTAATGTTTTAGATTGGGTCTGTATAATGCATGTGATGTGTAGGATCAATCCACTGAGCTTTCGAGCTCACTCCCACTTTATTTTTTAAGTACACCTGGACGTAGAATATGTTGACTTACATGAGAAGACCCGCACTCTGATTTGGACACCTCATGGGGAGGTCGTCCGGGATAGGTGACTTGAAGGTCAAGCTTTATATAATTTACAGAATTGTTCGAATGTAATTACGTTGGTTCTAACTTGGTCATTTTATCTTTAAATGGCTTTACTTGCTCAACGATTTTGGTCTAAATGAATGGTTTTAAGTATTTTCGCTGTATCATTTATGCATTGTTTGAGAGATTTGGTGAATTCATAGAAAAATTATTTTGACCTTTTGTTTGTTTTTAAAATATCTACACAGACATTGACTTAAAAACAAATTATTATGAAGTTGATTTTGAAGAAAGAGATTTTGACAAAATGAAATTTTTTAGTAGCACCTTGATTTTCATCGGGTGACGATCCACATGTGAGGTAACACGTGAACGGAGGTCCGATTGAAAATTGGGGTGTTATAGCTTTGCACATGATTTTCGAATCATTAAAGTTGGTCACTTACTCACTGTTACAACTGTGTAACAGAAACAATAGGATTGAGCCGTCGCTGGTGTTCCACTGTTGGTTTATGTGAGTCTTCCATTAAAATTTTATGCATGCAAATGGTTGGACTTATCCCCTTAATATCTTCAATTGTCCATCCTATTGCAACCTTGTGTTCCTGCAGTACTTTCAACAATTCTTTCTCTTGAACAGGTGCCAGTGAAGAGGAAATAATAACTAGACATGATTTAGTTGCATCCAAAAATACATACTTCAAATGTTCTGGGAGCTGTTTCAATTCTACTTCCTTAGAAGGTTCTTGAGCAACTTCAATTTGTTGGTCTTTTGACGGTTGCTCCGCTTTACTATTGAATTCTGGCGAACAAGCTTCCAAAGCTAATACGACTAGCTTCTCATCTTCTGTCATAATATGAGGGAAAGATAATGAACGAGCAATGCATCCCACCACTTCATCTTGACAGCTGATTTCATCTATTACCTCATCAATACAGGAATTTAGAACCTCTATCCTGTTGCATCCATGCAATTCATTAGGATAGTGTATTGCCTTGTAGAGATTGAAGACAACTTTGTCTTCATTAACTCTTAACGTTGATTCTCCCTTATAAACATCTATTAGTGCATGCCCAGTAGCCAAAAATGGTCTCCCAAGGATGAGTGGTATTTCACAATCCTCTTCCATGTCTAACACAACAAAGCCCACTGGAAATATGAACTTATCTACCTTGACCAACACATCCTCAATCATTCCTTTTGGATATGTCAAGGATCTATCTGCTAATTAAAGAGTGATTGTGGTTGGCTTGATCTCTGACATCACCAACCTCTTACACACTGTCAAAGGCATAAGATTAATACTTGCACTAAGATCACATAAAGCCTTCTCAAAGATCTCAGACCCAATGTTGCATGGTACAGTAAAACTGCCCGGATCTTTCAACTTTTGAAGAAGTTTCTTCTGTAGGATGGCACTGCATTCTTTAGTAAGCTTAACTGTTTCAAAGTCCTCTAGCTTCCTCTTTTTAGACATTATCTCCTTCATAAACTTTGCATAATTAGGCATTTGTTGCAAAGCTTCTACAAATGGAATATTAATATGAATCTTCTTAAACATCTCCAAAAACTTGGCAAATTGTTCATCCATCCTTTTTTTTTGGAACCTTTGAGGAAATGGTAAGGGTGGAATTTCAGAATCTTTACCCTCTTGATTTGCTCTTTCCTTGACCTTCCTTTTGATGCTGCAAGTTCTTCATGTTGACCTATTGATTTCTTTTGCACATCCATCTCATTGTTAACAACTTCATCAGCTTCAATAGGTAGTATACTTGGATTTGGTGGACCTACTACCTCTTTGCCGCTCCTAGTAGTCACCGCCTTGTAGCTCTCCTTTGGATTCACTTGAGTATCACTTGGAAAAGAACTCCGTTGCTGATTTGAGACTATTTGTGCCAATTGTCCCACTTGTGTTTCTAGATTCTTAACAGTGGCATTTGTGTTTCCCACCTGGATTTCAATTCTGAAAACTCTTGTGTCATTTTTGTCCACCCTTCCAGTCAGCTCCTTGAAGAATCTTGAATGCATATTTATCATTTTATCAAGTTTGTCCTCCAAAGATGGTTTTTTTGGTCTTGTAAAGGCTGTTGAGGGACGAATCCTGGTGGCAATTGGGTATTTCTGTTGTTGGCATATGAGAAATTCTCATGATTGCTCACTCCTTGATGATAATACTTAGGGACATTATATCCTCCAGTTGGTCCTTGATACCCACTGAATTTGTTCATAGCATTCATCTATTTGATTGAAACTTCTCCATGATAAGGTGCCTTACTTGCTTCTGCATTGGACTGCACTTGTTGAGGTTGCTGAAACTGTGCCCCACTACTTTTTTCTTCTACCAAGTTCAATCGATGAGTCATAGCCGCTATCTGGGCATGCAAGGCACTAATCTCATCCACTTCATGAACTCTCACTCTCTTCGTTGTGCTTCTTTCTGTGCCATGCCCATAAGCATTAGCAGCCATGTCTTCAATCAATTGAGTCGCATCCATGGTTGACTTCCCCCTCAATGATCCTCCAACTTCTGAATCTACCAAGGCCCTGGTGGGTGGTGTAAGTCCACTATAGAACATCTGAATTTGAAGCCAAGGTAAATATCCATGTTGTGGGCAACGCCTCAATAAATCTTTAAATCTCTCCCAAGCTTCTTACAGAGATTCAAAATCAGATTGTTTGAAAGAGCTAATCTCCCCTTGCAGCTGATGTACTTTGGCAGGTGTGAAATACGTTTGCAAAAACTTCTGACCCATCTCTTCCCAAGTGGTAATACTTCCCGGAAGCAGGGTTTGTAGCCAACTTTTTACTTTATCCCTTAAGGAGAAGGGAAACAGTCGTAGTCGAAGTTGATCTTCACTTACTCCATTCATTTTGACTATATCACATATTTCCATGAATGAGTTCAGATGTGCTATTGGATCCTCCATAGTTGAGCCTCCAAATTGTTGTTGTTGCACTATGGTGATCAGGGATGGTTTCAACTCAAAATTGTTTGCATTTATTGGTGTCCTTGCTATGCCTGAGTAGTTGTTATTCAGCACCGGTTTAAAGAAGTCCCTCAAGGGTACTTCTCTATGTTGTGCCTCCTTATTGTTTCCAACTCCAGAACTTCCACTATTCGCCATTGTTGGTATTCTTTCTTGAGCTTCCAACCTAATCTGATGGATTGTTTTCAGCAAATCTGGATCGTAGGGATCACACGAACGTTTACTCATGCAAGCCTGAAACACAGAAAACACAAACAGATCAAGTGTATTCAATGTGTTTCACCAAATATAAGAAAACTCAATTAATAGGCAACAATAAAATAAAATTTTCTCTTGAGTAAAACTAAACCAAATTCAACTGGATTTCAAAACACTAAACACTGTGTTTTTCTTTGGCAACGACGCCAAAAACTTGTTGCCAAACCTGCAAGTGTACAGTTTCGCTCAAGTATAAACTGGTAAGACCGGGTATCGTCCTCAGGGAGAAAAAGGTTGATTTGTGGTTTTATCAAGACTCTAACTGATGTAGTTGAATTAAATTGTAAGCTAGAAACTTCTCTAAACAAAAAAAATATTTAATATTTAGAAATCTATTCAGAATTGTGTCTAGGATAATGAATGTCGCTGCATAATTTGTGATCCTTCGTTTTAATCATGAATTATTTAAACTATGAGTTTCTGCATCAATAGTTGAAATCCTTTCCCAAGGTACTTCAACATTCTCTAGATTTGCCTCATTAAGCCCTCTTCCGAGGTGTTCACTTAACAACCTAAGTGTTGTGTTTAATAATCCCTGTGCAACCCCTTAGATTAGTCTATAATCTCCCGATAAATCAACCAGTCTTAGTCCAAACTGTGACATCCACCCTTTAGGCCTCTCTTCTGAGATAGACTAAAGTGTTGGATTCGTTATTTCTATGGCCAATAAATATAAGGCATTAAGTCCACACAATATGGAATAGAGTTTATAACTCAATAACCACAACTAGATGTCACAAACTATGCATTGAACATCACATCCCAGATAATAAAACTAATTAGCTAGACATGAATTTAATGGAAAACATGAAATTAAATTGAAAGAAGTGAAACATACTCAAATCTTTTGATTAGTCTTCAATGATCAATGGAAATACCGATTTTTATGCTCCATAGCCGTCACCAGTGGTTTCTTTCTGAATTAGGTATATCTGACTCTAATCACCCCTTTTCTATATATAGTCCCGCACTAAAAAAACCCTAAAAAAAGGAAAATCCCGATAATCACTCGAGTGACCGCGGTCACGGACCACGGTCAGTAATTTATATGACAGAACCCCAAAATTCTCCACCTGCTGCCTACCGCGGTCTTTCCTGTTTTTGTGCTCATCCCATTTTGGTGACTGCGGTCACCAGTTTATGGACCGCAATCACTAGTATGCTTTTTTGTGGTGCAGTCCTTCTTTAATTACCGCAATCTTCAATTGTTGGACCGTAGTCTTCTAGTACTTTTTCATGATATCTTGTCCTGTTTTCCTTCACATGATGAATTCTTTCTTTGTGCTTCAACCTGTATCCTACAATATACTCAGTTCCTTTCCCAGACATCATTTCCTCATAAAAGAATATCAAAACTCTAAAAACTTTAAAAACAATGCTTAAAAAGGAATTAAACAGTGCAAACTTCTAAACTATATGCTAATGCTAATACTTATGCAATTCCTCAATCAATTCTCCCTTATTTCTTATAAAGTGCATTAATTTACCTGTTCTAATGTTAGTTTGCTATGCAACTAACACTATCACATATTTATCTTTCAACTTAGACCAAATTAATATTGTTGTAGATTTTTCATGATTGACATTATTCATAATTTCCTTCATTAAGTACGATCTACTTATATGGTAAGTCTGCAAGTCCAACTCTTCTCAATCTTTATTGAACATATTCATTAGTCTTTCTTTTGAACGTACAAAGCTTTGTGTAACTTCTACTATATTAAGATGTCTCGGACTTGTACTTGTCACATGTCAAAATCATTATAGACATTAAACTTCTCTATATCTAATTTTGCATTTGATGTATTCATAATATTACTCACCATATCAATAATCAAATCTGATTACTAATCAAATCTTATAGCTACAAACCCACTGCGAAAATTGTCAAGACCCATTTTAAAACCTCATATGAACGGCCCTACCAACACAATAGCTAGACAAGTATACTCCTCAGCCAAACTTGTCAACTACTGTTAAGCCTTACTATCAAAACATTTATAGTATTCAGAGTACAACAATAACAAGTTAAGCGAAATAATGTAATAATAGTAGAAGTCTTTAACATTAATTATATTACAGAATCCAATTCAACTTTACATTTTTCAAAACTTGTACATGATGAAAAGTATCAAAAATAGCAAAACCACAAAACAACCTACTAGAGATAGGTTGGAAAAGATCACGCGCACAACACGCCTTTCCTTTTATCTACATTGGATGAGCTTGAAATATTAAGAGTAGTGAGCTCGATATTTGTGACGACCCATGTTTTGATACACAAAAATATTCGGGTCCGATATATTTAGTTTTTGAAATCTTTAATGGAAATACAAGGATTTACCTCAATTTTTCTCAATTTTATATTATTTATTGAAGAAAAATGAGAATATTGGGAAAAAAAATACAAATTTGAGGAGAAAATATGTGAAATTATAAAAAAAAATGTATTTTATTGAGGGAAATAATTTTTAAGATTGATTGTTGAATTTTTAAAATTTTTATGAAATTTTTAGAGTAATTAATGAAATTTTTGGGAAGAAAATATATTTTTTGGTGAATTATTCAATTTTTGAGAAAATAATTATATAAATGATGAAAATTGGTGTATAATTAAAATATTTGATGAAAAATGATGGAACAATAATTTTAGTAATTTTAGAAAAAAAGCAAAATTTAGATATAAATATGTATATATATGGGTATATATATGTGTGTGTATATATATATATATATCTGTGTGTGTGTGTGTGTGTGTGTGTGTATATATATATATATATATAAAGGAACTTAAGATAAACAAAAAAAGAGGGCAAAGGGCTGCCCAGCCACACGGGCCGGGCGCACTAGCCCAAGCCCGTGTGGGCTGGGCGAGAGGTGCACGGGCCAGGAAGCCCATGCAAAGCCACCTGGGCGCACAAGTTTCTTGGCCTATGTGGGTCGGGCCAAGGCACCCAGTGCTTGGGTTTGGCGCTTGGGTCGGCCCAGGGCGCTGGTGGCCCAGGTGCCCCTCCTCTTCTTCCTTATGAATTTTCAGCCATTTTTGCTAATTTTTACTACATTTTCCAACTAAAAACCATGGGATTACATGGTTTTAAAGCTCATGGTTTGGCCATCCCATCCCACCTCATGAGCAAGCCAATGGGTGGTGCCAACTAGGCATCACGCATGGAGGCTTGAGAGCCACGTGGATGGCCGTGTGTCACCTTATTTGTCATGCAAACACCCCCATTCACGCAACAAAACCACCATTGTAGCTGAAAATCCCAAATTTTTAGCATTTTCCTTCCATCTTCTAAAGCTTGTAGCTTCTTCATTTGACCTCCTTTTTGAGTGTTCTAAGGTTCTTTGGAAAGATCAAACTACCACCTATGAAGTCCCACAAGCAATTGGCTAACTCTTAAAACCATTTGAAGCTAAAATTGCTGAGAAAAGGGGTTGTTCATCATGTTCAAAACTGGAAAATAGAAAAATCTGGGTTGAATCAATCTTTGGAGCTTTAGTTCCTAGGCTATTTCAAGCCTATTCTAGAAGTAAAACCCCTCTTCTTCTTTCTTATTTCATGTACTTTCGTGTCCAAGTCGTGGGAATCAAATATTGGAGCCTCAAACCTATTTTATAAGGGTATGAAGTAGCTATCTGACTAACTGTTTTAATAGTTTCTGCATGAAAACTAACTCTAAGACCAGATTGAAGGTAGTATTTGAGGTACTTAGAGGTGTTCAATTGGACCAAGACCAGAGGCATTTCGAACCCCATACTTGGGACTACAAAAGGGTAGAAGCCTCAAACTAAAAGCCTCTGTGGTTACGCTTGGAAACATGTCTATTAGTTAGGTATTATGGACTTAGAAAAATTTCCAAAACATCCTTATGCACACCATGTTTTGGAGTAATGTTTGACAGCAAATATGATTAGGGTTGCTTGTTGTTTCGAGTAAGACTTAATTAATCAGGATTCCAGGGTCTAAAATCTTGCAAAAATAGCAAGGAATAGCCTCGGATTAGTGATGGAAATTAGAGTAGATAGGCACTCAAAAACCATAGGAGATTAAATCATAGAATAACCTGTTACATAAATAGAAAAGTAGGGGATTAGTTGACTAACCAAATGAAGGAAATTTGAGCTGAAATTTGGCGAAGAGGTCCCTAGATATGTCAATAGTATGTGTACCAAATTTCAGGGTATTCTAAGTTTGAAAGGTAGGTTAACTAATTCACTAAGTGACTGTCTGTCACGGGGTATACGGGATTTTCACAATCTCTGTTAGTACACCTAAAAACCCTAGTGCATGGTGTCTAAAAATTGTAAAATAAAATTCTGATAACTTTTTGGGAAGAAATTTAAAAATTTTTACATAAATCCAACGGTTGGATTGATCACAGAAAATTTAAAAAATTTATTGCTAGGAAGTGTGAACCCAGAAGTTCCTATGATTTAACTAAAAATTTTGAGATTAAATTAAATGGCCAAATCTTAGTAGATTGAGCTGAAACTTGGTGGAGAGATTCCTAAGTATGTTTTGATTATGCCTACAGAATTTCAGAGCATTTTAAAATGGATAAGTGGGTCAAATTAGGCAAATAGTCATTGCCTGTCACATATGAGGCCCTAAATTCATGATTTAAAATTTTTAGGGAAGATTTGAGGAGTCTAGAACAGATCTAGAAAATTTGATGCAAATTTGATGTACAGATTACCCGCAGAAAAATTAGAAAAATTGTTGCTCAGTTAGGGTTATAAGCTAAAGATGTACCCAAGTAATTGGAATTGATAATTTTGATCATTTTTACCCAATCTTGACCTGAATGACCTATGTTGACCCAATTTGCGTACAAATTGACCAAAAGTGACTAGGATGGCCACATTGACTAGAGTTGACCAGGATTGACCAAGTTTGACCAATTGACCGAAATGGCTCAAGTCGATCGAAACTAAATAAAGACAGTGAGATTTGAGATTAGGCCACTGTATGGATAGAACTGAGATTGAGTTTAATTGATGCAGATTTGAGAGAGTACTACGAGACTGGGTCGATTGTCGACAGGATATTGGTACGCAAGACCCATGGTGAGTAGTTTGACTCGGGTGTTTTCTGTGACTTTTATTCCTTGCATAAAACTTGCATGAAATGACATGGTTTAAATGGTTTCACAAGTCTTAGATATATCTGATTGGTTTTGAGATTGGTAGATGTACACTGGTAGTGAGACCATAGGTTCGAGGGCCAAGCGTCGGGGTCAGAGTACTTGATATGATTGTGATAGACTCGAGGTTTGAGCGTTAGGGGTTAGGGCATATGATCAGTGTGCCTAGCTCACGAACCCGCTTGAGTCATGGCACTCGAGGACCGAGCAACGGGTTAGGGTATTCGAAAAGTACGCCTAGCTCAAGACCTGCTCGAGTAGCCAGTACGTCTGACTTAGGACCCGCTTGAGCAATGATTATAGGTTGGGTTTGTTGAGTAAACCTAGCCTGGATATGTTTTTCTTATTGGCATGGATTTGAGATGTTTTCTAAAACTAATGCACGATTTATATTTGTTTTCATACTATGCCATGCTTTCGAATGTCATATTATTTTTACTGCTCATGTATACATGCATTATTTTGGAGTATTGGTGATAGTTGACATGCTAATCTTTCTACTCACTGAGCCATGTTGATTTTAGGCTCACTACTCTATTATCATTTCAGGTTCTACAGCGGTTGACAAAGGGAAAGGCGTAGTGATCGCCTGACTCCCTCACGATTCTGTCCCTGTTTTTTTGATCTTTTGATTAGAGGTTGGTCATTCTGTAGATATGTAAGGGGTCATTATGTATAGTGAACAAGACTAATGTTTAATTAAATGTTTTCGCTTTGGATGTTGCTTACTTTTGCTTTTAAGTGTCCCAGTTATTCTGATATCATTTGTTGTATGAGTTTTGGAAAGGGTTTAATAGTGGTCGGGCGAACTCGATTTGGTGAGAGGGTTCGTCAGGCTACTATACCAGTCGAGCCGCCCTTGGCTTAGAGAAGGGGTCCTGCCAAGAATTGGTATCAGAGCCCTATGTTCAAAGGAACTGGAAAACACTAATAAGTGGAGAACCTAGACAATATCAGAATCATTACGAAAGTAAGCGAGTCCTCGAATAAAGAAGAAAGGACTAGCAATCATAAAATGTATTTTGAACATAATATACGATACTAGTAAACTTTCAGAGTCGGATCTATTTTGAATGTATGAATAACCAACGACCCAATTTAAATTGTAGGTAGACATGCCACCTCGACGAGATAGAACACCACCTAGGCGAGGCAGACCCCCGTTTGAGTTTAAGGAGCCGACACCACCACCACCCCCTCTTGTTCAACCCAGGCTAGACCATATACAGAGGCTTGAGGCAGTGATTAGGGCCTCTAACTAGGCTGCTTAGGCCTAGACAGCCTTATTGATGAAGAGACTTGACCGATTAGAGGCCAACAGACATACGGCTGAACCTATTGCACAGCCTACTCCACCTGAGGCACTGGCTGCTAAGCCACCAGTTGGGCTAGTAGTAGCACCCACAACCCCAACCTAGGATAGACAGGGAGAGGGGAGGGCCCATGCCCGGCTCCTCAAGAACTTTATGGATTTGTGCCTTGAGAGATTCAGGGTCTAGAGGCGACAAAGGACTGGTTAATGAGTATGGAGAATAACGCCGAGACCTTGAGACTATCAGAGGCAGATCAGGTGTTGTTTTCAGCCCATATGTTAGAGAGCGAGGCTGCTAGGTGGTGGCGTTCGACCAGGAGTATTGAGGGCCCGATCACTTCATGGGTCAAGTTCAGAGAGTTTTTTCTAGAGGCTTACATTCCCGATACGAAGAGGGATCGTAAGAAGGTGGAATTTCTGAGCCTATGCCAGGGGACCATGATTGTGCAAGAGTATACACATCGGTTCGTATAGATGGAGGCTTATGCACCTAGGTTGATTGCTAACCAAAGAGAGAGAGTCGGATTCTATCAGCGAGGGTTGAGGGTTGCCATCAGGCAGTCAACTTTCACATCCAAGGCCCAAACCCTAGAGGAGATCCAGAGGGAGGCTCTGTAGTACTAGATGGATGGTCTAGATGATCGCCCTAAGATTTCTATAGCATCTGGCAGCACCCCTCAGCCGCAATCACAGCAGCAGACCACATCACAGACTCAACCATCACACAAAGGTGGGTCTGGAGGTTATCGGGGTCATGGTCACTTCCAGAGGTAGAGGAAGAGGAAGTATTATGAGGCACAGTTGAGTGGCACTCCTAGCCAGACTGCCACCCAAGCAGTAGCACTTGCAGCCACTCCCGTGTAGGCACACCCACTAACAGAGCAGCAGAGCACATTTTCAGGGGGGCGAGGCAGGGCCGTTGTAGAGGCCGTCGGCAGATTCAAAGCTATCAGGGAGGACAGAGACTGCCCCTTACGTGTTATCAATGCGGATAGGTTGGACACAAGAAGGCTGAGTGTCCGACTCTTATTGGTGGTCCTAGTTCTTCTGCTCCTGTTATCAGAGATAGAGCACAGGCCATCACCCAGCCTGACCTTGATTCGACGAGGACCTTGTGGAAGGTACTGTCTCACTTTGTAACTCATCTGTTTATGTATTGATTGATGCTAGTTCTAATTTGTCCATCATTTCTAGATGTTTCGTAGATAGATTGGGACTTAAACCAGTTAGGGCTCCTACTTGGTTGATGTTGAACACTGCTACCGAGGAACACATCTACCCCAACATGATCTGTGAGAGATGTGTACTTAGGATAGGAGATTTTAAGACTATAGTAGACCTCCGAATATTGGAGTTTCTCAAGTTTGATGCCATACTTGGTATGGACTGGCTGGCTAGGTACCACGCATATGTTGACTGCTTTGCAAAGAGGGTTGTGTTTCAGATTCCAGGCCAACCCATTGTTGTCTTCCAGGGTAAAACTTCAGATAGGCAAAGTACTAAGGGTCGATTGGTGACGCAGCATGAGGTTGATACTTTAGTTGGTTTGACGACCATAGATGAAGCACCTGAATGATCGTATATTGATGAGATCCTAGTAGTCAAAGACTTCCCTGATGTGTTCCCTGAGGATCTGCCTGGCTTGCCCCCTAAGTAAGAGATCGACTTTATTATCGAGATCATTTTAGGGACACGGCCTATATCGATTCCTCCTTACCGCATGGCGCCTAAGGAATTGCAAGAATTGAAGGTCCAATTGGAGGAATTGTTGAGTAAGGGCTTTATTTAGCCTAATGTGTCACCTTGGGGCACTCCGATATTGTTTGTGAAGAAGAAGGATGGGAGTCTCCGCCTATGTATTGACTACTGGCAGCTGAACAAGGTGATGATCAACAACAAGTATCCTCTCCCACGTATCGATGATTAACTTAACCAGCTTAGGGGTGCCAAGGTGTTTTCGAAGATTGATTTGATGTCTGGGTACCATCAGCTGAGAGTCAGGGAGGAAGATGGGTCGAAAACTACATTTCGCACTAGATATGGGCACTATGAGTTTTTGTTCATGTCGTTTGGCATGACAAATGCCCCAGCCATACTTATGGACCTCATGCAGAGGGTGTTTCGGCCGTACCTCGACACTTTTGTGATTATCTTCATCGATGACATCTTGATCTATTCGAGGTCCCACGAGTAGCTTACTGAGCACCTGAAGATCGCACCGCAAACTTTCAGAGAGCATAGATTATATGATAAGTTCAGCAAGTGCAAGTTTTGTTTATCAGAGGTCCAATTTTTGGATCACGTGATTAGAGTTGAGGGTATCTCTGTGGACCCCTCTAAGGTTGAGGCAATTATCAGTTGGCTGAGACTTACCACAGTGACAGAGATCCTTGGCTTCTTGGGTTTAGCAGGCTATTATCGGCATTTCGTCTAGAACTTCTCGAGGATTGTAGCTCTGATAAGGAAGCTAACCAAGAAGGATACTCCTTTTGTATGGAATGATAGGTGCAAGGAAGCCTTTCTTGAGTTTAAGCAGAGATTGACATCAGTTCTAATACTAGTGTTGCCAAAGCACAGCCGAGAGCTGACCATATATATTGATGCATCATAGATAGGTTTGGGCTGTGTATTGATGTAGGATGATAGGGTAATAGCTTTTGCCTCTCGACAGTTGAAGGATCATGAGAGGAACTACCCTGTATATGATCTAGAGTTGGTAGCAGTAGTATTTGCACTTAAGATCTGGTGGCATTATCTTTATGGCAAGCGCTTTATGCTCTACTTAGATCATAAGAACCTCAGGTATTTGTTCTCATAGAAGGATCTGAACATGAGACAGAGATGATGGATGGAGCTATTGAAGAATTATGATTTTTCTATTGAGTACCACCCGGGGAAGGCTAATATAGTGGCTGACGCTTTGAGTAGGAAACAAGTCGAGACTACATACATGGCGAGACATATGTCCCATGGGTGGATGATGCTCGATTTTGCTTCGACCATGAATATCCATGAGTCATCTACTAAGGCTGGATTCAGTGCACAGATTACAACCCAGCCAGTTCAGGTTCAGGTGATCACGAAGGGACAGCCTCGTGATACCAACTATGATATGTTCAAGGATTGGGTGGATGACTCTTCTCAAGAAGAGTGGTTACTAGATTTACAGGGTGAACTGAGGTTCAGGGGACTGCTATGGGTACCAGATGATGCTAGCCTAAGACGCAGTGTGCTTGAGGAGCTACACCGATCAAGATATGTTATTCATCTGGGTGCCAATAAGATGTACTAAGATCCTAGACGCAATATTGGTGGCTCGAGATGAAACGGGACATAGCAGTCTTCATTCAAAGATGTGATACGTGCCAGCAGGTCAAGGCTGAGCACCAGAGACCCGGTGGATCCTTACGGCCCTTGTCTATACCTATAACAACCCATAATTTCGATGACACGTAAATAAATTTAAGTATAGATAAATGTATATAAATACACGTATTTGCACAGATCACTCGCGTACATACGTATTACTTTCATACAGATATTAATAATATGTGTTACACATATAAATTAATTAAATTAAATTATTTATAAAGACGTTAAAAATTAAATAAATAAATTTGAGTAATTTAATAATAATAGTAATAATGGTATTATTATCATTATTATTGTT
>JAJIYU010000660.1:0-46575 GCA_030144865.1 Tinospora cordifolia | reverse complement strand
TAATATATATATATATATATATTATTTATTTATCAAATAAAGTATTTTGGCAACTAATTTTTTTTTTCAAATTTTATTTTATTTTTCAAAATATTACAATCTAGCCCCCTTAACTTAAATTTTGTCATCAAAATTTGAAATAGCTTACCTTTATGGTTTGTCGTTCGCAGTAATGTTGAACAGGTGCTCCTGGTGTAACACCCCGACCAACCCCCACATTCATTGAGCATTGAACATAACCACCATTCTTTAACAGTGGACTTAACTATTTGGCTGGTCGGGCTAGTGTTACTTTACAAGTAACACAGACTTGACTTTCTATTTTTTAATACCTCATGCCTTAGAATAAACTCAAGAATACAATTTTCATTCAATAAAATCAAGGCAATTAAAGATACAGAAAAATTTAACTTCTTTATTCATAAAAAGAAAGTGCATAACTTTATAATGTAAACTATTACATTGTGATCAAGTAAAATTTCAGCGGAAGACTTATTCAAAATTGGGCAACATGCCCTTACAAAAAAAAAAAAAACTTTTAAGAATAGAAACTTGCTATAATCCAAATTCCATGGTCTTCATAATTTAATTTCCTGAAAAAGAAGAGGAAGGGGTGAACACAAAACTCAGTGATTTTTTTTCAAACAACCATTTTTCAAATTCAAACTAATAACACATTCATATTTCAAACACTTGCATACATTAGGCGTTTTAAGCATCCATTTGTTTAAAGTTGAGACTTTAGACCAAAATGGTTTTTAAGCCTTTGATGTTCTTAACAAAGTATCTCCTTAGAGTGAAATATAGCTTTTCTTAACCAATTTCATTGGACTTTTGGACTCAAGGGAACTTATCCACCAACCAAGTACTTTGGTCTTAAAAACCATATGAACTAATCATATGAAAAGAACATCTATAGCAATCCACATGTTTGCTATGATGGTACGTGGTTATTTTCACCATCTACTTTTGTTAAATCTTGAATCATCAAAATAAATTTCAAAATATGAAACTAAGATCAATAAAAAATTCAGGATACAAGCATTATGAAAATCAAATCATGGAACAATCATAATCATGCAACATTCTTTGGAATAAAACCTAAGCATGATACTAAACATGACATGATCACTATGAATGCATAAATTCGAACAAGGATTGAATATGAAACTAAAATATGTTTTAGAATACTAGAACTGAAATTATTCAAAAAGCCAAACAAACAATGAACATGCTAACAATTCGAATAACAAAAAGGGGTGTTAGAAAAACCACTTCCACCTTAAATAAGTCTCTTCTGCACACATCTGAAATCTGACAGAGTTTCGTTACTTCAAAGCTTCCAAACACTCAATAAATCTCAAGAACACTCAAGAACAGTTCAAGATCACTCAAGAATTGAGGGGATTGCCAAGAAGAAGGCTAGAGAGAATCAAGAGGGACTATTATGCTCTTGATTTGGGATGAAAACAATGAGAGCACTAGGGGTCCTTTATATAGAGTTTAAGATGACATAGATTGATAAGTTTTTGGTGCTCTCCTTGTAGAAAACTTGCCAATTATTCAAAATTTTGTGCCCTCCAAGCATAGAAAAATAGCAAGTGTATTTGAATAATTTTTTTGAAATTTAGAAACAATTTTTTTGGAATTTTTTTTAGATTTTTTTGAAATTTTTTCGTTATTTACTCAGTTTTAATCGGAGCATGAATTCTGGGCCATTGATAATCTTCGATCGCATCAATGGTTCGCGATCATCCAGAAACCTTATTAGATCTAGACCGTTGGATTTCCTCGAACGCAGCACATGATCAGGGTGCCTCAGATCTCGACCGTCGGATGAGCCTCGATTGCAGCACGGTCGTTCGTGATCAACGAAACTAGCGTGGACCGTTGATCAACCTCGAGCATAGCACTGAATTGCGATCGATCGAAAATGTTTCAAATCTGAACCATCAGATCGTCCTCGAGCGCAACACCGTGCTTGATTTAACAATGCTGCTTTGATCTTCACTGTCGGATCAACCTCGAGCGCAGCTTCAGATGATCATCCTGCCGCAAGCACGAATCCTAGCCATTGGATTGTCATCGATTGTAGTGTTCGGATCTCTGTTCGTGATCAATGAAAACGATCTCAATCGTTAGATCAGGCGGATTGATTCTGGGCCGTTAGATTTTGATGATCCGATGCTCCTAAGCGCTGGTTTGGCTTTGATTTCTTTTGTTGGTCGAACAGATCGATTTTGGATCGTTGGATGCAGTTTCTAATTAGAAAGATTGCTTTCTAAGGTTGCTATTACTCGAAATTTGCTAATTATACACTTTCTAATTGATGTAAACATTGATTTTTGCACATGTCCTTCCATTTTATTGACTTGCTAATGTTTTTCTCCTTTTTATTTCTTTGATATTGTATTTATTCTATTTTATTCTATTTTTTTTAATATTGCCAACAATTAATAATTTATGTTTCTTTATATTATTTTTTATTTCTTCATTTCTATATATTTATCTCATATTTTTATTTTCAGAGGGTACAAATAATTATATAATTCACTTTACTTACTTTATATTGGATAATTAATTCCATAATTGTTCCACTACTCGCATAATTATAAATTAATTAATTAATATTTGATAATTCTACTAACCTTATATCATTAGTTAGATCATCTTGATACTACGATTTCATTTGCCTCCAATATTTTTAGAATTTTTTTCTCAATGAATTTTATTTCATTAATAATTCTTTGTTAACAAAATTATGAGGTATTACAACCTACCCTCCTTAGAAAAATTTCGTCCTCGAAATTTGTACATGTTTAGGTGTTCTTAGTGAACAGATGCGGCTGCTTAGTCTTCATTTCACTTTTCAGCTCCCAGGTAGCCTCTTCCAGTCCGTGATGTTTCCATAGTACCTTAACTAAGGGAATATCATTAGTTCTTAGATTCTGTACCTTATGATCAAGGATTCTAAACGCAGTTTCCTCGTAGGTAGTATCATCCTGAATGTTCACTTCTTCCCAGTGGATGATGTAAGAAGGGTCAAGTTCGTACTTTCTCAACATGGAGACATGGAATACGTTATGAGCTGAAGTCATCTGACTTCGTAAGCACATTCTTCGATCCTTCTAAGTATTTCAAAGGGTCTTACAAATCTCGGAGATAACTTCCCTTTGAATTCGAACCTTTTGATACCCTTTTGAGGACTGACTCAGAAATACTTTGTTCCCAACTTGGAACTCTAGTGGTCTTCTTCTCTGGTCCGCATAACTTTTTTGAAGACTCTGTGTAATAATCAGTCTTCTCTGTATCAATTTGACTTGGTTGTTAATCTCTTCCACCAAGTCTGGCCCAGTTAATACATGGTCTTCAAGCTCAGCCCAACAGGCAAGTGATCTGCAAGGTCTCTCATAGAGGGCATCGAATGGAGCCATCTTTATGCTTGCCTGGTAACTGTTGTTATAGGAAAACTCCGCCAGATGTAAATATTTGCTCCAGTTCCCCTTGAAGTCTAAAACATAAGACCTCAACATGTCCTCTAAGATTTGGATAACTCTCTCAGACTGACCATCTGTCTGAGGGTGAAATGCTATACACATGGTGAGCTTAGTACCCATCTCCCTCTGTAGACTCTGCCAGAACTGTGAAGTGAAGCGAGAGTCTCTGTCAGACACAATAGTCTTGGGTACACCATGCAGCTTAACTATTTCCTTCACATATAGTTCTCCCAGCTTACTGACTTGGTATGTGGATCTGATTGGTAGGAAATGAGCCGCTTTGGTAAGACGATCTACAATAACCCAAACAGTATGTTCTCCTTTTTGGTTTTTGGGTAAACCACTGACAAAGTTCATGGCATTGTTATCCCACTTCCATTCCAGGATAGGGAGTGGTTGTAACATTCCCGGGGGTTTTCAATGTTCTGCTTTTACTTGTTGACATGTTAAGCACTTAGAGACATGTTTAGCTACGTCCCTCTTCATTCCTCTCCACCAGTAGGTTTTCTTGAGGTTCTGGTACATCTTGTCCTCACCTGGGTGAATGGTATACATAGTCTGATGAGCTTCATCAAGTATAATATGCTTACTCGGCCCATTCTGAGGTACACATATCCTTTTCCCGAGCCTTAGGATATTCTTAGCATCTAACCTAAAGTCAATATACTTGCCTTGTATAACTCCTTCAATCAAATTGGTAAGCCATTTGTCTTGTCTTTGTTCATCCTTGATCTGGTGCAGAAGATCTGGTTGACAAAACATAGTGTAGAGGTAGGCTTGTTTTTCATTTAAATTCACACCCAGCCTAAAATCATCAATCAACTGGTACATATGGCCTTTCTCTTCCTCCTGTTTGTTGAACTTCCTACTCAAGGCGTCAGCCATTACATTGGCCTTCCCCAGATGGTAGTGTAATTGAAAATCATAGTCCTTTAAGAACTCCATCCATCTTCGTTGCTTGAGGTTCAACTCCTTCTGGGTGTAGATGTACTTCAAGTTCTTGTGATCTAAAACCAGATCAAGTTTTTCACCATAAAGGTAGTGTCTCCAAATCCTTAGGGCAAACACAATGGCCGCTAATTCTAGGTTGTGAGTAGGGTAATTCTTCTCATGGACCTTCAGTTGTCGTGAAGCATAGGCGACTACTTGTCTTTCCTGCATCAACACTACTCCAAGTCCATTTAGCAAAACATCATTATAGAGGGTATAGGCAACACCATGGGTTTAAGTGACTAGGATAGGGGTCGTAGTCAATCTCTTCTTCAGTTCTTAGAATGATTGTTCACACTTCTCATTCTAATCGAACTTGATTCCCTTCCTGGTCAGCTTGGTCATAGGTTCTGCTAGTTTGGAGGAATCTTGGATGAACCTTCTATAGTACCCAGCTAGACCTAAGAAACTCCTGATCTCTGTAATTGTCTTAGGTTTCTTCCAATTCATAACCGCTTCCACTTTCTCCGAATCTACAGAGATGCCTTCTGCCGACACTACGTGGCCAAGGAACTTGACCGTCCTCATCCAGAACTCACGTTTGCTGAACTTGACATATAATTGATGCCTTCTGAGTGTTTCCAAAACTATTTGCAAGTGTTCTAAG
Source organism: Tinospora cordifolia (assembly GCA_030144865.1). Taxonomy (NCBI): domain Eukaryota; kingdom Viridiplantae; phylum Streptophyta; class Magnoliopsida; order Ranunculales; family Menispermaceae; genus Tinospora; species Tinospora cordifolia. The sequence continues at coordinate 41,481 of JAJIYU010000660.1, read as the reverse complement.
TGTTCAGCCTCTGACTTTGTAACACCCCGTAGCTTCGTGATTATGCTACGTCGTGAGTGAGCATAAAATAAATAAAAATAGTAAGATAAATAATATTCATACTCATAATAGAAGAGTTAAGTGATCAAGGGATTATGTGAGGATATTGGTGTTAACATATAGAAATCTATAATAAAGTTAAACAAATAAAGTGATTAATCAATTGAAATCATAAGTAAATTAAATCAAATTTCTGGATATAGTTAGCAAATTAAGTCTATATTAAAGTTTTAAACAAATTAGCATTAGCTTATGGTTAATTAATTTGCATGTGCTTATAATAAAGTTCTTAAACAAATAAAATGATTTGCATTGATTTCATGATATGTATATATATATATATATATATACATATATCATGAAATCTGGAAATTTAAAGATTCGGTGCCCAAACTAGAACTTTTTAGGTTCGCTGGCTAGATCAATGGTAAATGAATCAGGAAATCTCTAGAGTAGTTGAGTTTGAAAGTGAACTGTCGAAGCTTCGGGATGATTTCAGCTCTCTAAATGGATGAACCGACCGTTGATGGGATGAAATACAGACTCTGGTTGGGTGTTGAGCTACAGAAGACGAAGAAGAAACCTTAAACTGCTGCTAAGAGCTATTGTTGCAGCTAACATGAAGCGAGAAAGGGAAAACAGAGGAATGGCAGGAAACGGGTAGCTGTTGTGAGCCGTGCGCTGAAATCGAATGACTGAAAGTGATTGGAGACAAAGAAAACCAGCTTGCTGGTTCCGCAATCCGCTGCTACTGATACTCCAGGCAGCTGTTGTAGAACCGTGAAAGAAAGAGAATGGCCGTGCGGAGGAGAAGAAGAAACCAAAGCAGGAAGAAGAAACAGAGGGCAGTGCCCTGTTTCTGGAAATGGAGGACAACCGTTACTATTTCATTTTGGGCGGATTGAAATAAGGGAAGAAGGAGGAAGATTGAAGAAGCTGCAGTGCGTTTAGTGAATTATTGCTGTGATGTGCGTGTGGCCAGCCGTGATGAAGAGGAAAGAACCCGATTTCTGGTTTTAAGGGACCGTGAAATAGAGAATGTGAGGAAATGAGTTTCTAGTTTTGATTTTCTTTCTTGATTTGTGGTTGGGTTGGAGCACGATTGAGATGGAGCTCTACTTGGTTGAGTTGTAGATTTTCCAGCAGAAGTTGAAGGAACGCCATCAAATTGTGCTTCGATTGTTCGTTCGGGCGGTTGATGAAAACAGATAAGGTAAGAATGAAATTCTAGTTTTGACAAAGTAATATTGCTGTAAGTTGAGTGAAGTTGCAATGATTTTCTAATTTAATAACAGTGAAACATTAACTCAAAAAGAAGAAAAAAAAAATCAAATTCTGGATTTAAGTCTTAGATTGAGCTGTATGCTATGACAAACTAGTTTGGGAATTTTGGACATTTGAACAACTTAATGTGAATTACTTTGTGGAAAAGAATTGGAATCCGGATGTAGTTTCGATCTTTAAATTTTTGGTTTCATGTTGGGCAGAAGTAGAGCAATCATCGCTCGAAATTTCTGGATTTAAAGTGGTGAATGTGAATTTCAAACGAAATATGGGATCGAAAGGTGCGATGTGTATTTTATTTATTTGATTATTTAATTAGTTAATTTTTGTAATTTTGAATCAAAATATATTAGAACCAACACCATGAAATGAATTTAACTCAAACTTCAATAGTGGAAAATCTGAAAAGAAAGAGTCAATATTTTAGAAAAGTAGATTCAAGAATTTAGTCAATACATATTTTAGAAAATCTTAATGAAGTCATAAACTAACAAAGAATATTCTAGTGTGAAAATGATAACAATAATAATAATAATAAACCTTAGTAAATTTTAATCTCTTATAGGAAGGAGAGAAATTTTAAATACGAATAAGACTAAAGTTTCGATAATTAAAAGTCTTATTTTGTTCGTAATTATTTTATTTAAAAATATGAATAATTTACTTAAATCATAGAAACTAAGAAATTTAAGAACACTTAATTAATAAATTTTGACGTATGAAATTGATATCTAGACTACATAATTATTTTAGAAAGTATTTAAGTCTAAGGAATAACTTAAATAAGATTAAATATGAATTAGGAATTACAGATTGTAGATTTTGAGTATCGAAGATTTCGAAGGAAAACAAGGAAGCCTAAAGAACGGTAAAATCAGGTGGGCGTGACTTCCTTGCTCATATGTATTATATGGATTTAAGATCCAAAGCATTTGTTTGAATAGTTCTAGGTTATTAGGTTTTTATTAGAAAATTGATTGATATTGTTTGGCTTCTTTGAATACTGTGTGATGTGTGATAAATTATTAAATCCATACGTAACTATTCATGACATGATCTTGCATTTAGACTTACTCAATTATGGCATGTATGACTAGAAAATGTGTATCTAGATCATATTGTTTATTCATAAACATTATCATGTTGGCTTACATGCATATTGAAATTATTTTTAGTGAATTGTATGATGTTCGATGTGATTGAGACTGTTCGTAAAACTAAAATAAGACGATGGTTTATTAAGAATTCACGTACCGGTACGATTGACGAGCCTGAAGCGGATCGAGGTGGCATCTCTTACATGTCACTGCTTGAGATTGTCGAGCTACAAGGCAGATCGTAGGTATTCCCACACGAAGCTGACTTCGACAGCTCGAAGTCTTTGGGAGACAGTATGAGTCTAGATAAGTACCCTCTCTTGGATTGTGATATTGAAATATGACTGATTTTAGATGGTACCACCTGAGGCCTCTATGATTACGATTGGATTGGTTCACAGGGAATACTGAGAGGTATCTCAATCCTCTTCCGGTTTTGACTTCGGCAAAAATTAAATGAATGTTTGAAACGCCTAATGTTTGAAAGTACTTGTAATGTTTTGGATTGGGTCTGTATAATGCATCTGATGTGTAGGATCGATCCACTGAAATTTTGAGCTCACCCATTATATTTTTCAGGTACACATAGACGTAGAGTACTGCAACCTACGTCAGAAGACTCGAGCTTTGATTGGACACTTCATGGGGAGGTCGTCCAAGATAGGAGACTTGGAGGTCATGTTTCATGTATTTTACTAGATTGTTTTAATGTATTTTGTTGGTTTTAATTTTAGTTTGCTTTACGTTAAATGACTTTTCTTGCTTAACAATTTTGTTTTCAATGATAGTTTTTAAAGTGATTCTGCTGCATCATTTATGATTTATACTAAGAACTCAGGTGAACATTTTGAGAAATCATTTTGATCTTTTGTTTGTATAAAACACCGATATGGACATTGACTTGAAAGCTAGTGGTTATGAACTTGATTTTGAGGAAAAAGACTTTGACAGAACGAAATTTTCAGGTAACATCTCGATTTTTATCGAGCGATGATCCACATGTGAAGTAACACGTGAACGGAGGTCCAGTCAAAAATTGGGGTGTTACAAATATGGTATCGAAGCTCAGTATTATGATACACTAGGCTAGATTTGAGTTCACCGGATATTATTTTCACTGGAATGACGATTTTACTGAATTTGATTTTTACTAAAAATAAATTTTATCAGATTTGATTTCATTGAAAAAATAAATTTCTTGTATATGACTTTGAAAAAGGGGTAGTATGGGTAGAAGTCTAGAAGAGAGTTAGAGATGTTATGTTACTCAAGTTGGATGACATGAGTACGGGTGGTTGTCCCTGATAGTTGACGTTCGGGATCTTGGGCCATAGGTGCTGGTTGTTGACCTGGGTAGGTTCAGGTACTTGAGGCTGTGGTGCCATCTGAGGGATTATCTGTGAAAGTGTTGTCAACAGTTGATCCAGCACCCTTTGCAACATTTCATTCATCGTGGCTTCCATTCGTGCCTCCATTTCAATAGGCAGTTCCTGTTCTCGTTGTTCGGTTTCATCAGAGGAGGTGAATCGAGTAGCATACCTTCTTGTTCTAGCCATTGTTTATAAATTTAATACCTTGTCAGTATTTGCCTCATTAGATGTTCGTGCTATCATGACTCTAGATTCATGTCCCTAGGTTCTCAATTTGTTTTATGGCCTAAAGGTTTTTCTTCTAGGTTCTTTTCATGCATGGGTACAAGATTTGGTCTTAAAGCAACAAACAGTAAAGGATGCATATCACACAATCATACAATCAAGCTAGCATAGCAAGGTTCCAAGCTTCCACCTAAGCTTTCAAGTTCAAGTGTCCCATATCACTCTACCCCTTCCACTTAGGTTTTCACCCATAACAGAGCTGCACCCAAACAATTTTGCAAATGTCTCAATAACTAAGGTTCCCGAGCCTACTATACTCCACCGTCCCATACCAGCGAGCATAGAGAAACCCGTTCTGCCAGAGTTTCAGATCATTCACCACACATGGTCCATCATTCTCCGAGTCCAGGCTTCCTCCATACCCTCGAATTCCTATGCATCCCATACTACATAGAAACTGAAAGATACAGAAACTTCCCGGTCTCGTGTCCTGATCAAACAATTTTCTGTTTTCACACAAGTTTCCATCTCTAGCCTATGCCCTAGTGTTTTATGCTTTCGATCCACTGTGCCACCCCTGGCTATACCACGTTTCTTCCTAGGGTCTTTCTTTGGACCTAGGGTTCAATCTAGTTGACTCACAACCTCTGTTTAGTCAAGATACCATATTTTGCATCTTTTTCGACTTCTATTCACTCTCTTGCCCTAATTTTTCACCTTCTAGTTTTCTTTTATAGAAAATAAGAGTGTTCTTCAACTCGAACTACTCATATAAGCTGGTGGAAAAACCTCCAGATCGGGCGACGAGACCGAAGTCTGGTTAGCAACTGCGCTTTCTAAGGCGGGATAACCATCTCCCTTTCAATGTTTAGCTTTACTCGAGACAAGGCTTACCCACTATCAGCTCAACTTATAGTCTTTGTATCCAAATAAAACATTTCAAAACATATCTTTCCTATTTGAAAACACTTTTTAAAACAATTTTCAATTTTCAAAAATAGAAGGTAGGGTACTAAAATTTTAATTCAATTTAATGTGAAGCCCTAATTTGGGTTTCTAATTCTTGTCAAGCAATAATGTTTGACTTTTTATTTCTAGCCTAATTAAGACATGTTTAGGCTTAACTGTCTATTTTTAGCCCAAGGCACCTAAAGCCTAGGCTCTGATACCACCCTTGTAACACCCCAACCCCCACATTCATTGAGCATTGGACATAACCACCATTCTTTACAAGTAGACTTAACCATTTGGCGGGTCGGGCCGGTGTTACTTTACAAGTGACACACACTTAACTTTCTATTTTTCAATACCTCATGCCTTAAAGTAAATTCAAGAATACAATTTTCATTCAATAAAATCAAGGCAATTAAAGATAAAGAAAATTTTAACTTCTTTATTCATAAAAAGAAAGTACATAACTTTATAATGTAAACTATTACATTGTGATCAAGTAAAATTTCAGCGAAAGACTTATTCAAAATTGGGCAACATGCCCTTACAACAAAAAGAAACTTTTAAGAATAGAAACTTGCTATAATCCAAATTCCATGATCTTCATAATTTAATTTCCTGAAAAAAAGAGGAAGGGGTGAACACAAAGCTCAGTGGATCTTTTTCAAACAATCATTTTTCAAATTCAAACCAATAACATATTCATATTTCAAACACTTGCATATATTAGACGTTTCAAGCATCCATTTGTTTAAAGTTGAAACTTTAGACTAAAAGGGTTTTTAAGCCCTTGATGTTCTTAACAAAGTACCTCCTTAGAGTGAAATATAGCTTTTCTTAACCAATTTCATTGGACTTTTGGACTCAAGGGAACTTACCCACCAACCAAGTACTTTGGTCTTAAAAACCATATGAACTAATCATATGAAAAGAACATCGATAGCAACCCACATGTTTTCTATGATGGTACGTGGTTATTCTCACCATCTTCTTTTGTTAAATCTTGAATCATCAAAATAAACTTCAAAATATGAAACTAAGATCAATAAAAAATTCAGAATACAAGCATTATGAAAATCAAATCATGGAACAACTATAATCATGCAACATTCTTTGAAATAAAACCTAAGCATGATATTAAACATGGCATGATCACTATGAATGCATAAAATTCGAACAAGGATCGAATATGAAACTGAAATATGTTTTAGAATACTAGAACTGAAATTATTCAAAAAGCCAAACAAACAATGAACATGCTAACAATTCAAATAAGAAAAATGGGTGTTAGACAAATCATTTCCACCTTAAATAAGTCTCTTCTGCACACCTCTGAAATCCGACAGAGTTTCGTTACTTCAAAGCTTCCAAACACTCAAGAACTCTCAAGAACACTCAAGAACAGTTCAAGATTACTCAAAAACTGAGGGGATTGCCAAGAAGAAGGCTAAAGAGAGTCAAGAAGGACTAGTATGCTCTTGATTTGGGATGAAAACAATGATAGCACTAAGGGTCCTTTATAAAGAGTTTAAGATGGCATAGATTGATAAGTTTTTGGTGCTCTCTTTGTAGGAAACTTACCAATTATTCAAAATTTCGTGCTCCCCAAGCATAGAAAAATAGCAAGTATATTTGATATTTTTTTTGGAATTTAGAAACAATTTTTTTGGAATTTTTTCAGATTTTTTTCATTATTTAATCGATTTTAATCGGAGCATGAATTTTGGGCCGTTGATGATCCTCGATCGCATCAATAGTTTGCGATCATCCAGAAATCTTATCAGATCCAGACCGCTGGATTTCCTCGAACATAGCACGTGATTAGGGCACCTCAGATCTTGACCGTCGGATGAGCCTCGATTGCAGCACGACCGTTCGTGATCAACGAAACTAGCGTGGACCGTTGATCAACCTCGAGCGCAGCACTGAATCGCGATTGATCGAAAGAGTTTCAAATCCAGACCATCAGATCATCCTCGAGGGCAACACTATTCGCGATTTAACAATGCGACTTTGATCTTCACTATCGAATGAACCTCGAGCACAACACCAGATGATCATCCTATTGCGAGTGTGAATCCTGGCCGTTGGATTGTCATCGTTTGTAGTGTTCGGATCTCTGTTCGTGATCAATGAAAACAATCTCGACCGTTAAATCAAGCAGATTGATTTTGGGCGTTGGATTTTGATTATCCGGTGCTCCTGAGCGCTGGTTTGGCTTTGATTTCATTCATTCGATCGGATAGATCGATTTTGGACTGTTGGATGCAATTTCTAATTACCAAAATTGCTTTCTAAGGTTGCTATTATCCGAAATTTGCTAATTATACACTTTCTAATTGATGTAAACATGAATTTTTGAACATTTTTTTCCATTTTATTGACTTGCTAATGTTTTTCCCCTTTCTATTTCTTTGATATTGTATTTATTCTATTTTTTTCTATTTTTTTAATATTGCCAACAATTAATAATTTATATTTCTTTATATTATTTTTCATTTCTTTATTTCTATGTATTTATCTCATATTTTTATTTTCAGAGGGTATGAATAATTATATAATTCACTCTACTTACTTTATATTGGATAATTAATTCCATAATTGTTCCACTACTCACATAATTATAAATTAATTAATTAATATTTGATAATTCCACTAAACTTATATCATTACTTAGATCATCTTGATACTAAGGTTTCATTTGGCTCCAACATTTTTAGAATTTTTTTCTCAATGAATTTTATTTCATTAATAATTCTTTGTTGACAAAATTATGAGGTATTACACCTGGTAAATAGATTAAGATACTTGGTTTGCATTTCGCTTTCTAATTTCAAAGTTGCTTCCTCGATTTCGTAATTCCTCCAAAGGACTTTGACGAGTGGTATGTCCTTTGTTCTTAGGCTTTGTACCTTATGATCTAGTATATTAACTGTAGACTTTTCGTATGTGACATCGTCTTGTATCCATATTTCCTCCCAATGAATGATATGAGACGGGTTAGGCTCGTACTTCCGCAACATCAATATGTGGAAGACATTATGTATAGAGGACATTACATTTGGTTAGGTATAGAGTGTGCCTGAGAGTTATTCCAAATGGTCCTCTATACATTTGAGGACTAACTTGAAGGAATACTCTATCGCGCTCCTAAACTCTAATGGTCTCTTCCGTTTATCAACATAACTCTTTTGTCTACTTTGAGTTTTTTGATTGTTCATCTCCTCTATTAAGTTTTTTCCTATAAGCGCTCGATCTTCCAAATCTACCCAACATGATCGTAATCTACAAGGTCTACGATATAGACCCTCATAGGATGCCATTTGGATATTTGCTTGGTAGCTATGATTGTAGGCAAATTTAGCTAAATGTAAGTGTTTGCTATAGTTGTCCTTAAAATCAAGAACGCGTGCTCTCAGCATGTCCTCCAAGATCTGAATTACTCTTTCTAACTGGCCATCTGTCTGTGGGTGAAATGTTGTGCTTGTTGTCAGTCTAATACTCAACTATTTTTGTAAACTTGGCCAAAATTGAGATGTGAACCTCGTATCTCGGTCCGATACTATAGTCTTGGGTACTCCATGTAATCTCACGATCTTCCTAACATGAAGTCCCCCTAATTTACTAACTGAATTTGTTGATTTGATTGGTAGAAAATGAGCTATCTTGGTGGGATGATCAACTATAACCCATATAGTGTCTTCCCTTTCTGATTCTTGGGCAACCTTCAAACAAAATCCGTTGCGATGTTGTCCCATTTTCTCTCTGATATAAGAAGAGGTTAAAGCAAACCTATGGGTCACCTATTTTTAGTTTTTACCTACTGACAATTTAGACACTTAGAAACGTATCTAGTTACGTCTTTCTTCATCCCTTTCTACTAATAAGTTTTACAGAAATTCTGGTATTCTTGTCACCTTTAGGGTGCATAATATATATCCTCTGGTGTGCTTCATCTAATATCATATGTTTATTTTGCTCACTCTTAGGTACACAAACTCTGTTGCCCAATCTCAACATGCCACTATGTCAATTTTAAGACCACTGTGTTCGCCTTGTTTAACACCTTCAATTAGATCTAAAATCCACTTGTCCTATTTCTGTTCTTCCTTGATCTGTTGTAGTAAATCTGACTAACATACGACGATGAATAATATTGCTTGGTCCTCATCTGTTCTAATACCCATATTATAATTCTCTATTAGCTAATACATGTGACCTTTTTTCTTCATCTATTCTAATATATCTCCTATTTAAGGCGTCTGTTACAACATTCACATTTCCTCGATGATAGTGAAGCTATAAGTCATAATCTAATAAGAATTCCATCCATCTATTCTATATGAGGTTCAACTCCTTTTGGGTGTGTACTTATTTTAAACTCTTATGGTTTGAGTACAAGTCAAATCTCTCTCCATAGAGATAACATCTCCAAATATTTTGGGCAAAAAAAACATTTGCTCGCTCCAAGTCATGAGTTGAATAATTCTATTCATGTGTTTTTAGTTGTCATGAGGCGTAAGCAATAACCTTACCATCCTGCATTAGTGCAACACCTAAGCCATTTCTCAATGAATTGGTACAGAGCGTGTAACTAATTTCATGAGTTGGGGTAATAAGTATCAGAGTTGAAGTGAGCTTCTTTTTCAACTATTGGAAAGCTAACTCATATGTGTCACCCCAAAGAAACTTGATTCCCTTTCGAGTTAGCTTTGTCATAGGATCTGCTGACCTGGACAAGTCTTGGATGAATCATCTGTAAAATCCAACTAACCCCAAAAAACTTTGACTCTCAGTGGCTATCTTAGGTTGTTTCCAATTCATGACAACCTCCACTTTCTTCGAATCAACAAATATGCCTTTTGCAAATATTTTGTGCCCAAGAAACATCAACATTTTTATTTAGAACTCACATTTGCTAAATTTTCCATATAACTAGTGGCTTCTCAGAGTTTCTAAGACAGTTTTCAAGTGTCCTGCATGCTCCTCATTTAATTTGAATAAATCAAAATGTTATCCACAAAAACCATTATGAACCAATCTAAATAAGGTCTAAAAACCCTGTTCATCGAATCCATGAAAGCTACTGGTGCATTAGTCAAACCGAAATACATTACATTGAATTCAAAGTGACCATATCTAGTCCTAAATGCTATCTTCAAGATGTCTGACTCTCGGATATGCAACTAGTGGTATCTTGACCTTAGATCAATCTTAAAAAATATTTTGCTCCCTATAATTGATCAAACAAGTCATCAATTCTAAGTAATGGATGCCTATTTTTCATAGTAGTTGTAGCATTGTTTAGTTTCCTATAGTCAACGCACAACTTTATGGATCTATCTTTCTTCTGCTCAAATAAAACTCGAGCTCCCCAAGGTGATTAACTTGGGCGAATGAACCTTTTCTCCCGAAGCTCATCTAAATGTGTTTTCAATTCCTTCAGTTCAACTGGTGCCACCCTATAAGGTGGAATGGCTATAGGATTAGTTCCTGACAAGTCATCTGGTGGTAGTCCTGACAAGTCATTTGGAAAGACTTTTATATAGTCTTTTACCATCATAATATCTTGTATCCTTGAATGAATTTCTAACATGTTCTCTTCCATCAGCTTCCTGAAATCTTCCCCTTGACTAATACTATATAATATCACCACCATTGGGTTTCAAGGTAGTCTTTGGATTTCACCATATGTCTTCACCAACTCACCAGATGGGAAAGTCACCATGACCTTCCATTTGGGCAATTGATCTGAGCTTGGTACTGTGTCAACTAGTCAATACCTAATATCACATCATAGCCATGAAAAGGTTGTATTCTAAGATCTGCAGTTATTAATTTTTCTCCATATCTCAACTCACATTTACAATTCTTTTGAGCAGTTATTGTAGTCCCTTTGACAGTGGGTACATACAATGGTTCTGGTGGAGTAATGATCATTAATTATAATCTTTTGACAAAAAATCTTTCAAAACAAAGGACTTGGTAGCACCTGAATCAAATAATATTTTTACAACAAAATTAAATAATAAAAATATACCTTTGATAGCTATTGTTGGGTCCATTCATTCATCCGCCATAGCATACACTCGGGCCTAATTCTGTCTGCTATTCTAATTTTGTCCAACCTATTGCTGTTGTCGTGGCAGTAGTAGGTGTTATAGCTACAGTCGGCTGCTGGCCCACCTGATTCTTGCCTTGTCCATTATTCTAAACCTGGTTCAACATCTTTAGCACTCAATTCTGACACTCTTAGTAATGTGGTCCCTCTGACCATAATGGTAACATGCTTCTATCTCCATGCCAACTATAAGACTACCCTGGCACAATTTTGCTGTGCCTAAGGCCTCTATATCTCTAGGGTTGATTCCTAAATCCTTGTGCTCTCTCCTTCACTTGCTACTATTGTGGTCTACCACCAACAGTGTCCTTATTCTGCATTTTCTAATCCCTATGGAAATCTTTGTCCTTGCCTGGCCTCTTGGTCCTATTTTCAACTTTTGTTCCAAGTTGAGTTATCTCTCTACTAGTAATGCCTTCTCCACAACCTCTCCAAATGTCTTGAAGCCCATTGGTATGATTTCCTTCGTGATTTCTAGTTTCAATCCCTTGGCAAAATGGTTGGCCTTCATTTGTTCCTTTCTGACCAAGTCAGGTGTAAACTTGGACAACTCCATAAATTTGGTCGCATATTCAAATACTGTCATGTCTCTTTGTGTTAGCCTAATAAATTATGACTGCATCTATCTTAGGGTCGCCTTTGGTACAAATTTCTTACAAAATATTTTCTTAAACTTTTTTCCAACTTATCTGTTTCACATCTGTATTAGAATCAATGTTCAACATCCTCTACCAACTCCTAGCTGGCCCATTGATTTGATGTGTGGCAAGAGCTACTCTTGAAGGAATATTTTCCCCCAATACATTAAGATGTTCATTAGGTTCCTGATACCATTGATTAGTTGTCATACAATTAGATTTATCATCAAACTTGGATGGGTGAAGCTTTTGTAACTCCATCAATATAGACCTTCATGCCTAGTCTTTAATGTCATCTTGTGCCATCTGATGAATTGGAGCCCAAGTAAGGGTGTTGCTGCTAGACCTAAATCCCCTCCTGGTGCTAGACCTGTATCTACGGCTATGGCACCTTGTGGCTGCATTTGGGATAGTGCCCACACAACCTACTCTATCACCATGTTGGTAATCTCAATTAATAACTTGGGAATCAACACTGTCCCTATCTGAGCCTGAGTAGCATTCACCTGTGTCGCTTGTTCCTACTATCTAGCCTTGTCAGTGGTGGCAATTCTTGTTACATTCCACTTGTACCTAGCGATTATCTACAAACCAAAGATTCATTTAGTTATTACAAAATGAATCATAGATACATATAAGCAATTGCAACATCATTGTAAACAAAATGACATATCATTTATTCCATATGAAATTCAAAGTCTTTACATAGCTACAAATAATGAAATATTAAAGCTTTCTATTAAAGAAAACGACTAGTCCTTACTACATCTTATTCTACCATTACTATTAAAAGCATCTAATTGTTGCCTCCTCGGGATAGTTCTCTCTCAATTAGCATAGCTTTCTCCTTGATCTCTTGAGGTGACCAAAAATCATATGGTGAAAGCCTTTGCCTAATTTCTTAGGCCTTAATCCACAATGGAAAGCTAAAATCATTTTTGCCCAACTAAACATGATGTCCACATGTTGTTCTTCCTTGTCAGTATCATCGATCCACCCACTCCTATTTCTAGGATTTTGCAGGTTGTATCTTCTATTAAAATCCAGATTGTCATAAGAACCCCATTGAAATTCCTTCTTGCTGTGATTATTGTTATTGTTACTCTCACTTCTTTGTGATTCCATCTACACAACCAAGTTATTAGTAGCATTAAAGTATTTACATCAATTGTGTTGTAATGAATCTAAGTTCATGTCTCTGGGTTCTTCTTTGTTTAGTGGCCTAATAGTTTATTCTTCTAAGTTCAGAGTGAGATTATTTAGGAACCTCTGATGTTTTTGGGTATAGGATTTGGGTTTAGTGATTGTAATATTCATGATATACATATATTCAAGAATATAAATGAACATAACATGCATACAAACAATCATATACATAATCATACAATTTCACACTCTCATAGAGAAACTTCTAAGTTTTCATTCAGGCCATCGAGTTTCAATGTCCAACACCACCTTTGCTCGATGACATAGACTTCCACTTAGAAATCTCACTACACCCATACAATGTGCAAATGTCTTAGTGACCAAGGCCTCACAACCCCCACTATACTCAACCGTCCCATAGCAGCTAAGCATAGGTAGATAAGATCTTCCAAAGTCACCGACCATTCACCAAACATGGTTTGTCAATCTTCAAGTCCAAGATTCCTCCATAGCCCCGCACTCCTACGCATCCCATACCAAGTAGAACATTGAGATAGAGGATCCTCTCGATCTCATGTCACGATCACACAAGTGTTTCTTTTCACACGTTATTGTCTCTAACCTATGCCCTAGAAGCTTTTAAATTCTTTTGATCTACTGTGCCACCTTGACAACACCCTGTTCCATCCCTAAGGTCTTCTATTAGGCTTAAGTACTCAATATTTGGTTGAAAAGCTCTTCCCTCGAACCAACAACCTTCATAATCTCCCAATGACCAACCCCTTAGATCTATAGCCTAAGCTTTGATACCAACACCCCAATTTCCAATTCATAAACAATTCTATAATAATTTCATATGTATAGACATATACATTTTCATTTTCATTCATTCACATGTCACAATTGAGAACTAGGGAATTAATATTTAATTATCATGATCTCTCGAACACACCAGGTCACATCCCACAAAATTGCAAGAGTAAATAAATAAACTGATTAATTAATTAATAACTAAAAATCTTGGGATGACATACTAATTTTGATTTAACATCAATAATGACAACTAGAGTTTGGTTCCATGGTCGTGTTCCAACAAAAGAAATAAAGATAAAAAATACTACATGCCCAAACTAAAACCAGTAAACAAATTGTATTACTAAAATGACCTTTTCAGTGAGGTCTACTACTAAGAGGTCCTTTGTTCTGTCTCATCAATGCGAGCTTTGTTATTGGTCACCAAAAAAAAAGAAGAATTTGGATGAGCTCAAAAAGCCCCGTATATCATACACTGTACATCTAAAGCATTGTTCAAGCCAAAATATTGAACATGCACATATTTATCAAACATTATGCAATTCAAACATTTAATTATTTATCAGTTGTCATTTAGTCCAAAATGGTTATTGTCAGTGTTCTCATCACATCGACATATCCATCAGTAAGTAGTGACACACACTAGACCATAACGAATTTAGGAACATACCCATCATTCAGTATTTGGAAACTAGGGACCCACCCATCATCCATTCTTAAACAATAGAAGCTATTCCGTATCTTTGAGAACATCCACGGTGACCAACTATGGATTCACCATGCTGATACATAGTTCTATTCTTAATTACATTGATTTAAAGTCACACTAAACTTTCAAATTCTAGGATGTTCAAAATCTCATAATTCAATAACAAACTTATACAATATAATTTGAAAACATGTAATCCATCATACATGGGGTCAGACGACATGCGATTGAACATATATCATACATACATAAAAATCATCAAATTCAAACATTATAATAATCAACACATTAACATGCCCTTAAATATTCAATCAAAATAAGAAATCAATCACATTCTATATTTAAAACTTAATTAATACAGACGAGTAAGGTAGTCACTTCCACCTTGTCAGTTGGTCCTTTAAATCCCTTTGCTTCTTGCTTTGTAGTCTCAAATGTCTTGAATTCTCAATCTAAAATATTTAAAATTATTATTTTTAGCATTTGAACATCCTTTGATATTTTCAAATCATAAATTTCATGATTTCTTACCAAACATGCTAACTAGTGCACCATTTGCTCTTTTTAGTGCGCTTCGTGCGCACTATTGCCCTTAATAAATTGTTGGACTTAAACTACCCTTTTTGCAACTATGAACACTCATCATCAAAATACCTTTTAGACCTTTGTAATACTTTTAAGGTCATTTAACATTCAGCTATGAACAGCATGAATCAGGTGCATGCAATCATAGTCGTTTTTACCACTTACATGCACACTTTCATCATTTAATATGTAGTAAAGCCTCATACCCATTTCTAACCATTTAAGGATGTTTAACCATCAATTTCTAGTATACCATCTTACTGGCTTTTGACATAAAAATGCATAAAAACATCACAACACTTGCAAATACACTCAACCATCCCTTAATCGTGCACAAACACTAACTGTTTCATGCGTACATGCCTTATTTGTGTGTTCTATCAAAATACCCTAACATTAACATCTTATTCAACTTAAATCATTATTTTCCAGCAGCCGAGCTTTTTGGTTTTTATCATATAACGCATCATTTACAATATCGTACCTTCTTGATTACTAATCCTTACATATCACTGGCGTAATCATAGGTTTCATGAGTATATATGCATATTTGATCACATTACCTTATGTAAACATGATTTCATTAAATTCCTCATGTTTTCATAGAGTTATAACATCTTAATGCACTAGATTAAATGCCAAAAAATTAAAAATAGGCACTAGAATAGAATAGAATCGTTATACCTCACTAACTTCGCCCGAAATGCCTTGTTGATGGATTATGTTTTGAAGAAGGCTTCTTGGATCCTTTTTGATTGATCTAAGTATTTGTTTTAATGGTAGAAATAAACAAGAGCCTCAAGAATTATTGATGGAGAAATGACCTCGAGAAGATGGGGAAAGAATGAAGGAAAAGCATAGATCAAATGCTTAGAATAGGGTATTACCTTGTAGAAAAGCTTGATGGTGATTTATGGCATAAAATATCAAGTTTTTTGTGGTGTTCTCCTTTTCTTTAACTTTTGGAAATACTAGGGAAGAAGAGAAGCAAGAAATCGACATTTGGGAGAAAGAGAGAAGCGGGAAGTGCCAAGTTTAGGATTAGGGACAGAGATTGGTTGTTGGATAAGGATAAGAGGAGATCATAAATGTATTTAGGGAATTGGTGATTATCTTTTGTTGAGTTTGATTTGATTCAAACTCTTATCTCTATTTTTCATATAGGGCATGAGAGATCAATCAAATGGGGCGATTTTGATTTTTTTGTGTATTTTAGGAACCAACTTTATACGTAAATACAACATGTATAATGTAACACCTCCTTATACATTTAATTATACATATTTTATATCATTTCCTCTAAGATTTCTCTCCTTTTTTTAATCTTTTGAGGACTAAATTTATGTTTTATAACTTATTAATGTTTGATGGAATCTAAACAATATTTTTGTTAATCAATTTTTTCATATTGTGCTACCATATTGTATTGTCCAATATAATTCAACCTATACATTTACATCATAATTCAAAATTGATATAATTTATTTTATTTCTCTTTTTTACATTATTATTATTTTTACATAATTAATTAATTAATTATTTTATTTAATTATATATATATATATATATATGTTATTTTCCTATATATATCCCTCAATTCTTTATTTGAGTCATTTTATCAAATAAATTATTTTAGCAACTAAATTAAAATTTTATTTTATTTTAATTTTTTTTATGAAAATATTACATTCAAAGACAAAAAAACCAAATACTTTATAAATAAAGATAACCTAAGTATACATTAATTTATAACAAAAATTAATTGTAACACAAGTCTATATCTATAGCATAGTTAAGCCAAACTCTCAATGAAATTGTAGATCTTCAAAAGATATAACTCCTATATGAGCGGTGTCCTCATAAAAGGCCTTAGGTGGTAATCCTTTTGAAAGCGGATCCAAAATCATAGAGTTTGTCCTAATTTGCTCTACAGATAATTGTCCACTTTGAACTCTTTTTTTTAACACCTAGGAACTTGATGCAATGTACTTTGATTTCGTTGAGCTCCTGTTATTAATGGAAAATAAAATTGTTGATTATTGTCATAAAATACTTAAGTAGTCTTTCTATGTTATCCACAATATGTAGCCTAGTGAAAAAATTCTGCAGACATATCCCATGGTTATATGTCTCATAGCATTCTATAAACTCCATGCCCATAGTGGAAGAGGTTGTGAGTGTTTACTTAGTGTTCTTTTAAGAAACAACTCCTCCAACAAGCAAGTATATATAGCCTGAGGTCGATCTTCCATTGTCTTGGCATCCAAAAAAATCAAAATCAAAATTATCGATGATTTCGAACTAATTCGATTTCCTATATTTGAGCATGTCTCCTTTTGTTCTCTGAAAATACCACATGACTCATTGGCTGTTACCCAATGATTCATTCCTAGGTTACTTAAATACCTCCTTAACATCCCAACAATGTATGCAATATTTGGGCGCATACAGACTTGGGCATACGTTAGACTTCCTACAACTAATGCATAAAGAATTTTCTCTACGTGCTTAGTGTCATAGTCATTTTTGGGGCATTGACTTAAACTGAACTTTTCACCCTTAGAAATAGGGGTATCACCTGGTTTGCAATCTTGCATGTTGAATCTCTTTAGAACCCTTTAATATAGTTCTTTGGTGATAATTCTATAATACTCTGAGAATGATCACGATGTATCTAGATACCTAATACAAAGGAGGTGTCACCAAGATCTTTAATCTCAAAGGTAAGTGAGAAAAGTTCCTTGGTTTGTCCAATCAGCCCATATCATTATTGGCAAGCAATATGTTATTGATATGCAAAACCAAAAAGATGTATTTACTCCCACTAGACTTATGGTATATACATTCATCTACTGTGTTACTCTTGAAATCGAATGAGTTCATAACTCGGTGCAATTTGTAATACCACTGACGAGACATTTGCTTGACTCCATAGATGGATTTCTTCAATTTACAAACCATTTGTTTTGCATTTTTTGACACAAAGTTTTTTTATTACACCGTATAAATTGTCTCTTCAATTCACCATTGGGGAACATCATTTTAGCATCCATTTGATGTAACTCAAGATTAAAGTGTGTCACTAAAGCCATTATAATTCTAAAAGAGTCTTTCGAAGAAACTAGAGAGAAAGTCTCTTTATAGTTGATGCATTCCTTTTGTGTGAAGCCCTTCGTGACAAGACGTGCCTTATACCTTTCAACATTCCCTTTTGAATCCCTTTTCATTTTAAATATCCATTTGCAACTAATAGGTTTTGCAACTTTATGCAATGAGACTACTAAATCCCTCATGAACTTGATTCCTTCATTAATTGCATCGATCCACTTATGAGAGTTAGAACTGTTCATGGCTTGATGGAAGTTCATTAGATCATCTTCCACCATTCTAATGTCAACCTCATGTTTTTGGAGAAATATGAAGTAATCATCTGGAATTGCACTTCTCCTTTCCCTAGTGGATCTTCTTAATGGCATTGATTCTTGAGATTGTAGAATTTGTTCTCCTAAAATATCTTCCAAAATTTGAATGGGGGGTTCAATGACATTGTCTTGATGCAAAGTTGCATCTTGAACAATGATAAGAAAAAAAGTTTGATCCTGATTATTATCAATAGTAATTGGAAGAATAGTAACATATTCATCTTCAAAGATAACATTATTTATCCTTTCTTCCCCTGCAAACTCAACAAATTCAAAGAATTGAGCGTTACCCATCTCAATAATGGACTTAGCTGTGGGATCATAAAACTTGTAACCCCTAGATCTCTCAGAATATCCAACAAAATAGCAACTAATAGTTCTTGAATCCAATTTCTTTTCATTTGGCCTATAAGGCTTCACCTCAGTTGGACATCCGCAAATATATAAGTGCTTCAAACTAAGCTTTTTACCCATCCAAAGTTCATAAGGGGTCTTAGTGGTTGCTTTAGTTGGAATTCTATTGAATATGTATGCTATTGTCTTTAATGCCTCTCCCCATAGTGATTCAAGAAAGGTAGAATGAGAAATCATGCTCATCACCATGTCCTTAGGCGTTCTGCTTCATCTTTCAACAACACCATTCATGTTAGGGGAACCTCGCATGGTGTACCATGGGACAATACTACATTCCTCTAGGAATTTAGCAAATGGTCATGGACGTTGTTCACCTGATCCATTATACCTACCACAGTACTCACCACCATGGTTTGATCCAACACTTTTAATTCTTTTGTTGAGTTGGTTTTTAACTTCAACCTTATAACTTTTGAACACGTTTGAGGTTTGTGACTTTTTATGAATGAGATAAAGGTAGTCATATCTTGAAAAATTGTTTATGAACGTTATAAAATATTGTTAACCATTCCAAGAAGTTGTGGGGAATAGACCACAAATATATGTATGTATAAGGTCTAAGACGTTTGAAGTCTTGTTGTCACCTAATCTCTTAACATTTGTTTGTTTTCTCTCATGCAATGAACACACACATCAAAATCAAAGATGTCAAGGGAATTAAGAATTCCATTGGACACAAGTCTCTTAATTCTCTTTTTAGAGATGTGTTACGTCGTAATGAAGAATAATTCTCATTGGTTAATTTTCATTTTAAACTTCATGGATCTACATGCAATGATTCATTAAAAGAAACAATTATGTCAAGCAAATATAGATTATCATAACATGATAAAGAACTGATATCAATCAAATTTGAATCTTGGAAAAGACTAAACAAATCATTTCCAAATTGAACAATAAAATCTAAATTTGTTCAATACGGAAGTAGAAGTTAAATTTTGTCTAAAGGACGGTACAACAAAAGTCTCTTTCAAATCCAAATAAAAACCAGTTCTTAACAATAATCCAATAGTATCAATTGTTTCTACTTCCACCCATTTGTCATCACCAACATAAATGTATCTTTCACCATCACTGGGTTGTTGACAATTCCGACAACCTTGCATAGATACACTAATGTGAGTTTTTGCACTATAATCCAACCACCATGTGTGTCCAAGTACTAAAGTAACATTAACCTCAGAACAAACAAAATTAAGAAGCATACATTCCTTTACTCACCAAGTATGGTATTTGGCACAATTCTTCTTTACATGCCCTACAACTCCACAGAAGAAGCAACTATTTTCCTTTTGTTTCTTTTGTTTGTGTATTGTTTCATTCGCAACGTCCTTAATGTTCTTTCTTTTGACATTCTTTTTGCACTTTGAGGTAGTAGCTAAATGAGCACTTTATGTCTTATCATGCTTCAACCTTTCCTCTTCATGGACACAACATGAGATGATCTCATTAAGAGACCAAGAGTCCCTCTGACAATTATAGCTCCTTTTAAATTGATTGAACTGTGCTGAAAGAGATATCAAAACAAAGTGCACGAACAAGTCCACTGATAACTCCAACTTGAGTATCTTAAGATTTGAAGCAATATGTGACATTTCCATTATGTACTACCTAATGTTTCCATTTCGTTTATACTTCATTGAGATGAGTTTTGCCAAAAGTGCACTTGTTTTAGCCTTTTCATCTTTTCCAAACCTCTTCTCAAGGCCTGCAAGAAAACCCTTAGCCATAGTAACTGTGTCAAACGTAGTGCCATAAAAAGCTTCTAGAATAACATGCTTCATGACGATTACACTTATGTGATTTGATCACTTGTAGTTTTTCATTTCCCTCTTTACATCAGAAGTATTCTTATTAGCGAGAACAGCAAGTTGATCAATCCTTAGTGCAAGATATAAGTTCATGACTCCAAAAACAATTAATATATTCTCTTGCCATGCTTTGAAGTAATTGCCATTAAGCATTGGAATAAAATTTATGCTAGTGGAGATATTTAAAGCAAAAACGTTAATTAAATAGAGAACAAAATATAGAACAAAGTAAAACAACTCACATTAGCAACATCATATGCAAATGATGATTTCAAATAATGATAGGGTTCATCACAAGATACATAGCATGACATCAATATTTGATCTTTGAACATAATTATTAACTTTTAAGTGGTACTCTTGGTGTGATAATCAGACATTAACAACAAAAAATGTTAAACAATAAATATTTCTTTGGATCGATTTATTGTTCACATGGTACACTTGAATAATCATCACATGTCCAATACCACAGGTGTATATATAATTATGGCAAAATATTGACCATCCTTTGGGTCAGACAAAATTTGCATGAACTATATATACACAAATTTCTTTTAATATTCTAAGTTTGATTAATTTTCATAAGAGAGTTTGCTTTGACAACATTGTGTTTCAATTTACTATCTATCAAATATTATGCTATTATACCAAATTTGAAATCAAATTCACCAATTTTTACATAATTAAATGACAAAAATATTTAATTTCTTAAAATTTGGACAATTTCCAAATGTTTCAACATGACAAAATAATTAAAATGAATTCTAAAAAGAATTTGACTAATAATACACCTTTTTTTAAATAAATTAATTAATTAATTAAAGCCTATAGCTGACTTGATTCAACATTATACAATTAATATATGTGTGCCCAAAAAAAACTTTTTTTAACACCTTAAAAAAGAGGAAATTATAGAAAACATCAGCAATTTTAACTTAATAACATAATTATTTGCACGTTTTTTACTTAATTACATGTATGTCATGTATCGTTACTTATTATCAAAAATACCGGAATATATAAAACTGGTATATGATGCATCGCTCCTTGTCACTTCTCCTTCTCCTTCTTCTTCTCTTGCTTCTTCTACTTCTTCTTTCCTTTTCTGTGCGTGAGGATGCAAGATCTGGGTTGGAACAGATATGGGAAGTTTCGGTGCGCAACAGATCTGGGAAGATACAAATTATACCAAATTATACCATAATTGTTTTATTTCTTTTGTATTCAGATTATACCAAAGTTATTCTAACTTTTGTTAGATTTTTTTTTATTTCTTTTGTATTCAAATTGTACCAAAGTTATACCATTTTTGTTAGATTTTTTAAATTTCTTTTATATTCATATTATACCAAATTTTTACCAACTTTTGGTATATAAAATATTTCAATGAAAAAAGTTTTGATATAGCTGTAATAATTAAAAACTGTATACCAAAAGTGATTTTTTCAAGTAGTGTATACCAATATTATAGTAACTATATATTAATATTATACAATTGTTTATTAAGCTAAATGTTAGAAAATAATATATGTTATATATGTTATACTAATGTTATATATAGTTATACTAATGTTATACTAATGTTATATATATGTTATACTGGTACTCATTTGTATATATATGTTATACTAATGTTATTCCAAAATATATCAATAGATCAGTTTCTGAATAGTGATATCCATTTGTATGCATATGTTATACCAATGTTATTCAAAAATAATGCCAACAGATCGATTTTTGAATAGATATTACGTTGTATACACATTTTATACTAATGTTATACCAATATAATATCAACAGGCCCAGTTTATAAACACATATCCTTTTGTATACACATGTTATACTGATGTTATTCGAAAATAATACCAACACTACTATTTATAAACACTAATATCACGTTTTATACACACATTATTCATATGTTGTACCAATATAATACCAAAAACTGCACTTCTAAACTTTTTATCCTTTTTTATACATAACTTTTCTTTAGGCAAAAGCTTTCGTTTCTAGATTTTCCGCTACAATCTCTATCCGATCTCAACTATATGATCTTGATTTCATATGCAAATTATTGGAATTAGCCATGGCTATTAGATTCAGGTTCAAGAGCTCTGTGAACTTCAATTCTATTGATATAGGTCCTTTGCCTTCAATCTCCTGTGAGATCTAAAGGCCAAAATCATGGCACAGAAGAACTTGAAGATTTTCCGGGATTTTGACCTTGTGATTAATGGATGTTGTGTCTGGATTAGAGTACAACAACGAAGACTCTTTGATTCCAAGCGGTTTGAGGGTGGTGATCAAGCGAGTACCTCCAGGACAATCAGCTCCTAAAATTATGCCAAACATTGATGTGGTTCAAAATCTGGGAAACAAATGCACAAATTTGATTGTTAGCAATGGGTGTTTGCCTAGTGCAGATATGGAGATTGAAAATTTTGATGACTTTGGGACATATTTATGTCCTGTTCTAGCGTCATCTTTGTTGGATTCATATGTCAATGTCGATGAGGTGAATTGCAAAAATAGCATTAATTTGAATGCCATTACAAGATTCTCTCATTGCTTGACTTTATCAATATAATACTCAAAAACTACAATTCTAAACACATTATCCTTTTGTATACATATGTTATACTAATGTTATTCAAAAATAATACCCATATTGCAGTTCTGAACATTGATATCGCGTTGTATATACAAATTATTCCTATGTTATACCAATATAATACCAAAAAATGTAGCTTTTGAGCCTTATATCCTTTTGTATACATATGTTATACCGATGTTATTCGAAAATAATACTCATATTGTAGTTTTAAACGGTGATATGATGTTGTATACACACATTATTCTTATGTTGTACTAATATTATATCAAAAATTACAGTTAATAAAATTAATATACTTTTGCATACAAACTGATTGTGCCACTTCTTTCAAAAAAGCTAAGATTTTAGCTTTTATAAAAATTCATGCTTAAACTATTTTTTGATATTTTTTATTAATTTTATTATTTTTGTATATAAACAAATATAATGATATTTTTATAAATATTATTATTATTTTTTGTATAGAAATGTATTTTTTTCTAAAAAAAATTATAGCTACCTTATGTATGTATTGCCTAATATGTGTTGCTGAGCCTCAAATGCGGCGGCCCAACAACAATTCAATATTTGGTCCCCAGTTGTATATTTAAACGGTTCATATGTTTCAGACCACAAATTCGGCGACCCACTAGCAACTCAAATTTTTTATTTTTTTCGGTTTAATGCCCAACTAAACTGACCCAATTGGGCCCGTTACTGTTCACGACTCAACTGAGCTTGTCTTCAACCTAAGTGTCCTAGGATTGTCACCCATATGATATAGGCAGGCAGCCGTGGCGGTTGCCTAGTTCTGCTTGCATACCAGTGCAACAACCCTGGCTGTCTCGTTCATATTCTGGCACTTGCAATCAGTCCATTGGCAATTGTCATCATTGGCCTACTGTTGGCTGTGATGAACCTGCCAGTCTTTTTTTTGATAACCCTTAAAAAGGAATATTAAATAAAAAAAGAGATGATGCAACAACTGCATCTTTGGCGGACGGACGATCCTACAATAGCAATTACACTCCGCTAACGGTGATCCTACAATAGCAATTACACTCCGCTAACAGTTGTCACCGCTTGTGTTAATTAATTTTTATTATTAATACATTTTAATTACTAACAATATTTCTGTAAATTAATTTCTAATTAAGTAGTGCTTTGTGATTCAACAAAACAACTTTGCACAATGTAACATAGTTTCTAAAGATTGTCTAATTTAAATTAATATAAATAATTAATTAAAGATAAATAAAACATGATGATTGGATCAAATATATACATTTGTTCAATCATGGTTTAATATATATCATTTATTTATAACAGTCCAATATTGAGGTGTCTTTGCCAAAATATAATTTTACAAGGTTAGAAGAAAAGATCGCTTTTCTAGTAACATAATTTTTTAATTTAAATAAATTATATTAAGAAAAAGAGTAATACTTGTAATTATTTCAATGGGCCCGTTTAACATGAGGATGTGAAAAAATTAGAGGGTTTTTATCTTCCACTCCATATCTTTAATACCGTAATACTGTATAGCTGTCTATTTTAATACGGTAATAGACTTTTGATTCACAGACTTCACCGATGGGAGCATCCATTGGTTGACTTGATTCGTAGAGTATTTATTGATCGACTTGAAACCGTATCGTTTGGAGCCAATGGAGTATCCCTTGGCTGACTTGACACCATATCTTTTATTTCTTTAATGCAATTGACACTCTTTTCAATTTAAAATATCTTATCCATTCTAAATATTAAAAATCACAAACATCACAATGTATGATCTTTTATATATATCTACTATTAGATAAAAGATAAAATATATTTTAGCTTTGCTCTTTTATTTTACTTTTAACTATTGGAATTTGAACCTTTTATACTTGGTTGTCACGCATAGCTAAAGCTTAATGCAGCCAAATTTAGGACTCCATCAAAACTGAAAGTGTCATCCACTTATCTCTTGCATTAAACTAGTATGGGATCCCAACCATAAAATATCAATAATAATAATAATAATAATAATAATAATAATAATAATAATAATAATAATAATAATAATAATAATAATAAATATAAGAAATAAGATTTTTAACGTGGTAAACTTATAATAAGAAAGCATTTATTACTTTACATAGCATAAATAATCCACTAGGTAGATTATGTTTACACAAATTACTAATTTAATGTCATCTATTTACAGAAATACAAACTTTCTCTTTATTTAAAAGGTGGAAGAGATAAAGAAATTCTTACTTGATTGTCCTTAAAAATAAAAATAAACTTACACAAACGTTTCAATTTTAAAATTATGACCCTCTTGTCCAAACACCTGGTTAATATGTCATGTGGTGCCACATCAATATATGCCATGGTACCATTGGTTGTAATACCCTAAAAAAAGCCGCATGACTGTAGTCCCCAAATTAGGACTGCGGTCCTATGTCATAATTTCATAAAAAATAGGTCTGCACAAGGATTGTGGTCCTGGGTCAGGGTATTGCAGTCTTGCGACAAAAAAATCGTAAATTTTGATAAAGACGTGGTACCGTAGTTCTAGTATACGGTCTTGCGATTAGGATCGGTGCTATGATCGCGGTTTTGGGACCAACGACCACGGCACTGCGATGACAACTCAGAAATGGAAGGTCTGTTGAGGGAACGCTAGCCTTCGTCTTCAACCCTGCAGCTGTACACTATTTCTCCCCCGAATCAATTCCAAGCGACTTCTTTAACATCCCTCCTCATTCCACACGCATTCCAAGTCTGAAACTACACCATTCGACCTTCTCTTGATAATCCTACAAGCACTGTTAGGAGAGGAACAATACAAAATTGCGTAAGGTTGGATTGCTACACTTTTTAGGACGTGTACGAATGAGGCAACACATTAGTTTCATTTGAAATCAATATTATTTGTTGTTACTGTATCATTATTTGAGTTGTGAACGTTTCTCTTCACTTAACAATGCACAGAAAGTGTTGAAGGCATTCTTCCAAGGTAAGTGAGGGCAGCAATGAGCGAGTTTAAGGTATAATGTTTTGTTGATCATTTTGATTCGTCTTTTGCTATTGAAGTTCAACGTATCATAGTATCATGCACAAGAGAAACCAAAAACACATGAATAGATCGCGATATGTGACTATCTGTTTGCCCTCACCTACATAATCCGGTTACCAAAACTATAATATTGCCTGTCTATTTTGGTTCTTTTCACATGCCACACACCACCACGACTAAGAAATCATTGCATTGTGGTTTGAACACATTAATAATATTGGAAACTGAATAATATTTGTGTTAAGTCATAAAGGTTGAAGATCCAAGGCTAACACAATTACAAGCATGGGCTCAAGGGGACTAATTATATAGGTGGAGATGATTACCTTGCTCCCTAGTCTCTTATTTGAGTTTTAAATGTTAAACATGATGTTTGTGTACTCTACGATGAATGCCTAGAAGCATATAAGGTTATATTTAGACATTGATTTGATATTAGGATATCTTTTGTTGGTATAACAATGTATAACATGATTCCTCTATCTATGTTCATTGTCTACTTGCTTTCATAATAAGTGATATAAATAATTATATGTATGACAATCATCAAATGAGTATCAAGTCTGAATTATTCGAAGGATATTACTTGTTCTATATTTTCCATGCTTAACATGATGAGATGAATGACTAACTGGTCTTAATTAAAGTTAACTTAAGACTTGAAGCACGTATCAATGCAGTAGTCCAAGGGGGATCACTTCGGGTGTTCTCGTGGATGGAATAATGGGTTAGTTCTAATTCTCGATGATCGAACAATGGGTGTGACCCTAGTTCTTTTATGATGGAACGATGGGTGTGACCTTAGTTCCCAAGTTAGGTAATGGGTGTGTCCTTTATCCTATTGGAATCTGACATACAATGCATTTTTCTTGTCTTCTTTAATATGATAATGATGAGAGAACACCAGGGTTAAGTCTTGTGGTCTAATTAACAACTATTGAAAAAATAAATGATTGAAACGCTTAATGTATGATAAGTATTTACATATTTGATATTTTGACTTGAATAATACTATGGATGTATTGTGTATGATCCATTAGGCTCTAGAGCTCACCCATCTTTTCATTTTAGGTGATATTTGAGGTGGTGTTCGTCAACCAACATATCCTAGACATTATTCATGTTAGTTTGCCAACCTCACAGTGGAGTTTGTTTTATGACATTTTTATTTGCTTAGTTATAATCGACTGAATATGTGGTCCACCAAACTGATTTAAGTTGTTAATTTCTTTTATGGTTTAGATTTCAACCATTTAGGCCATGTTAAGGAGTTTCATGGGGAAACTTTGCTTTACAAAATTTATAATGATTTATTTATTTTATTTTCTCAGTATATTTTACTTGGGTCATGTCTTGGTAAGTCGAAGAGTTCGTTGAGTGATTTGGTTGAGTTCTAATATGTCCAAAAGGTGTTTACTGAGATTTGAATATGAGAATAGTAATATCCTAATTCTCGGCGACCGAAACGTGTAGTGTCTCAATGGTAAATTTAATGATTTATGGGCACGTCTCTCCACGCGTGACCCGATGCGACAAAAAAGGAGGACTGAGCTTGGATATTACAAAGTTGGTTTCAGAAAAAGAAAGATTGTAGAGTACTAGGTTAGATGTGTATTCAGATGCCAATGGTGGTAGCTGAAATTGATGATGGTTGTTGGTTCAGCGGAGGAACCATTCAGCCAAATGTTGAGACCTTAGGTTTAGAAAAAAAAAGATACCACAAGTAGAGACTTGGGTGTTGAAAAGGACGTACAGTGGACCATAAATAAAACTTTTAAGACATAGGTTAGAGATTGAAATGTGTGAACAACGAAACACTTGTTTGGTCAAAATACCAGATCGAGATGATCCTATACCTCTATTCCTACGTGATATGGGACGCGTAGGAATTAGTGATATGGAGAAACCTTAAACTTGGAGATTGATGGGCCATTGGTTGGTGAATGGTTAGTGACTCTGTAAGAACTTGTTTTCCTATGTTTAGTTGGCATGGGACGGTCAAGTATAGTGGGACTTGGGAGGCCTTAGTTATTGAGACATTTGCAAAATTATTTGGGTGTAGTAAGGTCTTTGAGTGGAAGCCTATATCGCCAGACAAGAGTGGTATGAGACATTTAAACTCGGAGGCATAGATGGTATAATATCCAGAAAACTCTGTACCATATAAAACAAAATTCAAGGTCTATTCAGTAAAATTTGGGTGCAAAATGAAATCGAGCTCTTTTCAAGGCTAAATTTGACAAGTTCTAAAACTCTCATTTAGGAATCCAAAATCATCTGAAATGAAGCAAAGTGACTTGAACCAGCTAATTGAATAACATATTCGACAAATTAGCTCAATTGGTCAGGATTAGGGCTCTCATTTGCCAAACACCCTTCAAGGGTTTAAATTAGGAAAGAAATGAAATTTAGGGTACTTCAAGGATTTGGAATGACCTGAAATTCTATGGGATGGCATAAACTAATAAGACACAAGACATTCGAAAATCGAGACAATTGGCCAATATTCGGGTAAAGTGCCTTCAGTGGGCTCAAAATGCCTTAGGCCAAACTATACCTTAAAAATTTGTGTCTTGATCATGTGGTTCCAAAATTATAGGTTATACACATAAATTCCTAGTGGTTAAGGAGATATTAATTTTTTTAAATTCCTGTGAACCCATGAAGGCATGACCACCCAAAGCATGCGCAAGTCACATGGGTGGAACACCATGATTAGGTGCACCCCACCCTACCCAATCACCTTGGAACGTCTTTCCTTATTTGAACACATGTAAAATGATCTTATGCACCACATTGATGATTCAATACACCCACGAGAGTCATCACTTATAGAAATCCATAAAAGGATGATCCAATGTACACCATGTAGTGATCATGTGCACCTCGTTGCCAATTAAGCCAAAATCGGCCCACATGTGCGTATGTGTGAGTTTGCACATGTGACAATCCTTATTAGAAGATTCTAGAACAAGAAAGATACTCTTGATCTTTTCCTAGCTGTCACCTTTAAATGAGAAAAATTAAGATGGAAAGTGCTTATGTAGTGATCTCATGTACACATGGCGCCAAGATTGAGGGATTGTCTCCAAGAACGCCCAAACTTGATTCTAGCTTAAAAGGGAGAGTATCCTTGTGCAAGATTTGAAAATCAGAGTGTGATATGGTGTCTCTCATGGTTTGATAGCATGCTCACCACTAGCTGGACGTTCCAAAGAAAACATAGAAACCTTGCCTTATTGGACATTTGTGATGAGCAAGCAAGAGAATAAAAAGGGAAAGCAATAAGAGAAGATTTATTCTCTCAAGAGGATGTCCAAGATCAATTTAGGAGACTTCTAGAATGATTTGATTCACTAAAAGTTTATTAGGAATATCCTAAGGAATATTCCTTTGAACCTTGAGAAAATTGGCAAGTTTGGTGATCTTTGCACATACTTGCCTTTTCTCTATTTAAGTGTTTGGAAACTTGCCCAAACAATGAGAGCTGCCCTAGCTGCCCATGGACGTCCCTTAGTATGTTTGAAAACTATAAATACCCCTTGTAGTGCTCACAAATCATTCATTCCAAAGAGCAAGAGAAAACGTCCTTAGTGCTCTCTTCTTCTCTTTCTTCTTCTTCTTCTTCTTGCCGTTTCTTTGTATGCTTTAGAGGAAAGTTCTAGTTCTAGTCTTTTCTAAGATATGTGGAGTGATCTTGCCGTAGTTTGAAGAGCCAAAGCTTAAGGGAACCTCCGCTGAAATTTTCGGAGACAAACATCTTGAGGTGGAAGTTGCCCTCTTAAACCTTTTTCATATTTAAGCTATTAGCATGTCCATTTCGATTGATTTGTTTTTCTGAAAATTTTAAATGTTTAGTTTCAGTTTTCTATTCCCATTCATGTAATGTTTCATATTCATAAATGTTTAAGATCATGCCTATTTTTTTTTTTATTATCAATCATGTTAGTATCATGTTTAGGGATGAGTTCCAAGTTTTGGTGCATGATTTTGAATGATGAATGAGTTGTTTCATGTGCTCTTAAATTCTAAAATTTATTTTCCAGTTTATTGTATTATTTGAAATATTATTATTATTATTTTGAACATGAGATCTAAGATGAGAAAAATAGTGATACAAACCATGTACCATCATAGTTGTTTGAGTAACACTATGGGTGTTCTCTTCTTATGGTTAGTTCATGAGGTTTATAATACCTAAGTGATTGGTTGGTAGGTTAGAATCCCTAAGTCCAAAGTTCAATGAAACATACTAAGAAATGTCATATTTCACTCTAAGGAGTCACTTAGTTGAGAACGTTAAGGGTCGAAAAACTCTTTTGGTCTAAATTACGACTTACACAATTTAAATGTTTGAAACGTCCTAATTCTTCAAAGTGGTTGAAATATGTATGTGTTAATGTCTTGAATATGAGGATAGTTGTTTAAGATCCACTAAGCTTTGTGTTCACTCTTCCTTTAACATTTTTCAGGAATTTGAACTTGTGAAGAGGAATGTGGGATGCCTCTGTTTTAGTGTCCTTTTATCTTAAAATTTTCTATGTAGGGCATGTTTGCCCACTTATATCTTTAATTTCGCTATAGACATTTTTATTTTGATGTGCTCTTCTTTATGATTAAATAAGAGTACAAATTTCCTTTTATCTCTTATAATGTAGCCTTGTACATTTTTCATTAAGGCATGAGATATTTGGATTAGAAAGTCAAGTGTGTGTCACTTGTAAAGTAACACCGGCCCGGCCCGGCCCGCCAACTGGTTAAGTCCATCGTCTAAATGGGCAAGTCCATTGACTAAATGGTTAAGTCCAATTAAGAACACGGGGGTCGGGGTGTTACATATGGAAGCTTGGAAATCTTACTATGCTAGCGTGAATTGTGTGTTGATTGAATGGTCGTTTATATGCTTTTGATATTACGATTAAGAATACTGGCATGTGACACCAAAAATCTTGCACCCAAAACAAACACGAGGATTTGAAAACCTCAAATTTCAACCTTAGAAGTATAAACTGATAGGTCACTAAACAAACCGAGAACTTAGAGACATGAACCTAAAGTCATGATAGCACGAACTATGCGAAAAAAGTTGTTTTGACAATAGGGTCAACAAACTATGAAGAACACTTATCACAAGTTGCAAAAGCATTTAGTATCCAAACTTTGAGAAAAACGGGCTTGTGTAACCCACATTGAATTGAGACACGCACCAGCACGCAAAGATCTAGTTTTCACACAAGACGCAACTTTCTTCTTTATGCAGACAACAACTAGTGCTACGACATCTCCTTCGTTTCACACAGCAAAAGCAGCAAAACACTTTCCTATTCTTCTTCCATGCACGGACGAACTAGAACGCAACACAACTATGTTTTCTTCTTCTCCTTTGCATGAAACATGCACCAGCATGCACAGATCTAGTTTCATGCAGCAAATCTTCTTTTTCACGCAAGAAATGCACCAGTTGCGTCTTCTTTCCATTCTTCATGCAATAATGCAATTGCATATGTTCTTCTTCTTCATTTCACCCAGAAAATCTAGCAAAAAGCTTTCCTCTTCTTCTTCCTCACACGGACGAACTAATAGCAACCCTCTATCTTCTTTGTCGCACAGACAGCACTAGCATGCAGCACAGCTGCATTTTCTTCTTCTCCTTCACGCGAGACACACACCAACAAACACAGATCTAGTTTTACGCAGCAATTCTTCTTCTTCGCGACGCAGGAACGCACCAACAGCAAGATTGTTTGCCCCAAATCACAGATTCGAGCTCTTGCACACTAGCAACAAGTTGTCTTCTTCGATCTGTTATTCTTTGTGCGAGACGCAGCAGCGACAAATCATGCTTTCTTCGTTCGTGCGAACAACAACAAATCTTGTTTCTTCTTCTTTGTTGCACGATTTACAACAATTTCTTCTTCTTCGCACGGACTATGCACCAAATTTGCGTTCAAATCGCAAATTCATGCACTTTTTCTTTGTGTCAATCTTCTTTCTTGCTCAAGAACGCATGGATCTGCGTTTTGATCTACTTTCTTGCGTAAAAATGCAACAACAACTCGCTGCTTCTTCTTCGTCGCTCAAGAATGTACAGATTTGCTTCGATCTTGTGTTCTTCGCTTATAAATGCATAGATCTGTGTTTGATCTAGTGTTTCTTCGCACACAGAGCGCAGATCTCTGCATTCCCCCTTCCCCCTTTTTTTGTGTTTTTCCTTTTCGATATTTACAGAAACACACACATTTGTGCATTTTTAGTTTTTTTTTTCAGTAAAGAAAGAAAGAAAAGAAAGAAAGAAGAAGAAAAGAAAAACTATATATAATAATAAGAATATATTATTTTTATTTTATTATTTTTTTGTCAAAATCATGAATTCAAAGTTTCGCGCATTTTTTTGGGTTTCCATTACATATATTATTACTTATTATTATTATTTATTATTTTTTCTTATTCATTCAATTAATTATTTCACATATTAAATCTCCGAGACGACATCTACCCCCCTTAAAAGAATTTCATCATCAAAATTTAAAAATATAAGTACCTGTTTGATGCTATCCTATCAAGTGTGCCTGACGAAGAGATTTGGATACTTCGTCCGCATCTCAGTCTCCAACTCCCATGTTGCCTCTTCCAAATCATGATGCCTCCACAATATCTTGACCAAAGGAATGTCCTTGGTCTTGAGACTCTGCACCTTACAATTTAATATTCTGACTACTAGTTCTTCATAAGTCACATTGTCTTGAAGTACGATCTCCTCCCAATGTAGAGATGGATTTGGCTTGTACTTTCATTGCATTAATACATGGAACACATTATTGATCAAGGACATACGATTCAGCAAGTCCAACTCATAAGTGCACTCATCAACCCGCTTGAGTATCTCGAATGGGCCGATAAATCTCGGTGCTAGCTTCTCCTTGATTCCAAACCATCTAATCCCCCTTTTTGGACTAATCTTTAGGAAAACTCTGTCACTCAGTTGGAATTCCAAAGGCCTTCTTTTTTTGTTTGCATCACTTTTCTGCCTACCCCGAGTTGTCACTAGCCTCTTCTGAATCTTCTTTGCTTGAGTGTTCATCTCTTCTACCAATTCTAGTCTATGAGAACTTGATCCTCAAAGTTTGCCCGACAAGACGGTGATCTGCAAGGTCTGCCATATAGCACTTCATATGGAGCCATCTGTGTGCTCGCCTGATAACTATTATTGTAGGCGAACTCTGCCAAATGTAGGTACTTGCTCCAATTTTTCTTGAAATCAAGGACACAAGCTCTTAGCATATCTTCTAATATCTGAATGACCCTCTCAGATTGTCCATTGGTATGAGGATGGAACGCAATGCTCATGGTAAGTCTGCTTCCTAGCTCTTTTTGTAAGCTTTGCCGAAATTGAGACGTGAACTTGGCATTTCTATCTGACACAATAGTCTTGGGAACACCATGCAGCCTCACAATTTCTTTGATGTATAGTTTTCCAAGTTTTCTAACTACATCTGTAGATCAAATAGGTAGGAAATGAGCTACCTTCGTTAGTCGATCGACAATTACCCATACAGTGTCTTCCCCTTTCTGATTCCTTGGCAGGCCGCTAACAAAGTCCATTGCAATATTATCCCACTTCCATTCTGGTATTGAAAGCGGTTGCAATATCTTTGAAAATTTTCTGTGCTTTGCCTTCACTTGCCAACATGTCAAACATCTAGAGACATACTGGGCTATGTCCCTTTTCATGCCTCTCCACCAATATGTCTTCTTCAGATTCTGGTACATTTTGCCACCTCTCAGATGCATTGTGTACTTAGTTTGATGAGCTTCATCCAAGATGGTTCTTCTGCTCTGCCCATTACCTGGCATACAAACTCTATTCCCAAGCCTCAGTATACCCTTTGCATCAATTCTGAAATCTATATGCTTGCCTTGCTTAACCTCTTCAATGAGATCAACAATCTACTTGTCACTTTTCTGCTCATCTCTGATATGGTGAAATAGGTTCGGTTGGCAAGTCAAAGCATACAAATACACTCGTTTCTCATCTGATGCAATATCTAAATTATACTCACTGATTAACTGGTACATATGTCCTCTTTCCATATCCTTCTTACTGATTTTTCTGCTGAATGCATCAACCACCACATTGGCCTTGCCCGGATGGTATGCAGCTGAAAATCATAGTATTTCGAAAATTCCACCGACCTTCCCTGCCTCAAGTTTAATTCTTTCTGGGTATAAACATATTTCATGCTCTTATGATCTGAAAATAGATCAAAGCTCTCCCCATAGAGGTAGTGTTTCTAGATCTTCAGTGCAAACACAATCACTACCAACTCTATATCATGGGTAGGGTATTTTCGTTCATGGGTCTTCAATTATCTTAAAGCGTGAGCTACTACCTTTGCTTCTTACATCAACGTTGTGCCTAATCCAATCAATGAAGCATCGATGTATAGAGTGTACCTCACACCATGAGTAGGCATGAATAAAACGGGTGCTGAAGTTAACCTTTTCCTCAGTTCTTGGAATGCCTGCTCACACTTATCATTATAGAGAAACTTCTCTCCCTTTATGGTTAACTTTTTCATTGGTCCAGCCAATTTTGAGAAATCTCGAATGAATTGGCGGTAGTATCCAACCAAACCTAGGAAGCTTTTGATTTCTGTGATAGTCATAGGCTGCTTCTAGTTTGATAATGCCTCTACTTTCTTGGGGTTTACTGATATCCCTTTTATCGAAACCATGTGGCCAAGGAACTTGACCATTTTCATCCAAAACTCACACTTGCTAAGCTTGACATATAGTTCATTCCTTCTCAGTACCTCCAAGATGATATGCAAATGCTCCTCATGCTCAGCCTCTGTTCTGGAGTAGATCAGAATGTCATCTACAAACACCAGAACAAACTGATTTAGGTACTATTTGTTCATCAAATCCATAAATGCAGCCGGCTTGTTGGTCAAACCAAACGACATCACTGTGAGCTCGAAATGCCCATATCGAGTTCTGAAAGCGGTCTTGTATACGTCAAACTCTCTGATCCTTAGTTGATGATACCCTGACCTTAAATCAATCTTGAAGAAGTGAGTGGCTCCCCTCAACTGATCAAACAGGTCCTCTATTCTGGGAAATGGGTATTTATTCTTTATCTCGCGAACATTTACTACCATGGCTCTAGATTCATCTTTTTAAGTTGCACTTCGAGGTTCCCATCCCTCATGTATGTTTTCAAGCTACTGGATTTGTTCAGTTTTAGTGTGGCAATACTAAAAATAATTATATATATATATATATATATATATATATATATAACATGAAATCAATCAATCAATCAAGCAAACAATACATGCTTGTATAGTGAAGTTCCAAGCTTCCATCTGTGTCTTCGGGTCCGTGCGTCACATACCACCCTCGCCCATCAGCACAGGCTTCCACTTAGAAGTTTTACTACACCCAAACAATTTCACAAATATCTCAATTTCTAAGGCTTCGCAAGCCCCACTATGCTTGACCATCCCATACTAGTCAAATATAGTGCGTACAAGTTCTTCCAAAGATACTGATCATTCACCAAACATGGTCTATCATTCTCCGAGTCCGGGATTCCTCGATACCCCCAAATCCCTATGTGTCCTATACCACATAGAAACCAGAGATACAGGATCCTCCCGATCTCATATCCTAACCAATCAAGTGTTCATTTTCACACACTTTCAGTCTCTAGCTTGTGTCCTAGAAGCTTTTATTCATGTTTATGATCCACTGTGCCTTTATGGCAACACCTAGTCTTTATCTACGGTCTCTAAGGTCTCAACATTCAGTTGAAAGGTTCTTTCGCTAAATCAACACTGATCTTGTGATACCCTCAGTCCAAAATTTACTCTAGGAACACTTCCAAAGTAGGCATCAAATCCTCAAGGACCCTCCCTCGGAGCAGGCATCAAACCATCAGGGACACCCCCCCCCCCCAAAAGAAGGGCACCAAATGCTCAAGGACACCTTCCCAAAAAGGCATCAAACTATCAAGGACACCTCTTTGGACAAACATCTCACTTGCAAGTAAACTTGGGATGCATTGGCATCACTGTTATATTCTAGCAACCTAACCACCTAATGTGACATCTATCAATTTACCCAAACATTTCAAACTTCTTTTCTTGCCCAAGCATCTAAGACATAGGCTCTGATACCAGCTTTGGTATCAAAGGTGTTATCTTTTTCCCAGTGAGCTACAACCTTAGCTCTGATATCGATTTTAGAAGACTCGGGCCCCCGGTCCATGCACCTCTTGGGTCTCGCATGGAGATGCACGCCCGTCCAGTGGGAGAAGCCACAAAGCAGTCATTCGCCAAGAGTCAAAGCACTATTCATTTCATTTGCACTCACTCTCTCTTTTCTTTTTTTTTTTCAAGTAATGATAAAAAATCAATTTAGGTACGTATGAATTTTTTTTTGAAATAATGTTTCTAAGTAAATAAAATGGGTCAGTGAAATTTCAAGTAAGATGAGAAACTTCAGGTTCAAATTTAAACAATTTAAAAATCTCTGAAATAAACCAGAAGTATTTAACTACATGTATAAAACAATCAGTTCAAAAGAATTGGGCACATGCCTAGTTCAAATCAAGTACAAAATATTATATACAAAGATACAATAACAACCTCCCAATGAGGTTTTACAATAATAGTCAGAGTCACCTAGAGATGTCAACTCGCACCATGTCACGTCACCTGAAATAGAAAAGGGGGGTGAGCTCGAGAGCCTAGTGGATCCTACAACACATCACTAGCATTATTCAGACCCAAAAACAAAACATGCAAATACTTTTATTACATTAGGGTGTTTCAAACACTTTATTGCTTTTCATCACAATTGAGACCGGAAGGTTTGTGGCTTCGGTGTCCCCTCACGGTTTGGGAACGAATTTAGAGGAAACGCCCGAGGGTCGATTACCTTTCGAGACCCTGGCGAGGCCATGAGGTCGGAAGTGATACCCAGCCCTGCAACCAGTCTAGTTGAGGAGACCCACGACGACACCCTAAGGCCAGTCATGGCCCCAGTACGTGGTTTTAGTCTTAATTTAATCTTCTTTAGTTTAACAATCACATCGAAAATCATACATCACAATTAATATTTCAAAATGCATATAAATCACCATACTGAATATTCATGTAATCTAAATATGGCACAAAATTAAAAAAAAAACATTTCGTGTTTCTGAGCATGTGAGTACTAAAAATTCTAAAACAACCGACATGTTATTTCAACGTTCATTCAAACATTTAAATCTAAATAATAGTAGAGAGTGCAATAATCACGCCCACTTTAATTTCCTTGAGTCCCTCGCACCTCCGCGCCGCCCGTCACGCGGATAGCAACTAGTGTTGCTGCGTCTTCTTCGTTTCACACAGCAAATGCAGCAAAACAGTTTCCTCTTCTTCTTCCATACACGGACGAACTAGCACGTAGCACAACTGCGTTTTCTTCTTCTCCTTCGTGTGAAACACGCACCAACATGCACAGATCTGATTTCACGCAATAGACCTTCTTCTTCACACAAGAAACGCACCAACTGCGTCTTCTTTCTGTTCTTCATGCAATAACGCAATTGCCTGCATTATTCTTCTTTGTTTCACCTAAAAAATGTAACAGAAAGCTTTCCTCTTCTTCTTCTTTGCACGAATGAACCAGCAACAACCTTGTCTTTTTCTTCACATGGACAACACCAACACGCAACACAATTGCATTTTCTTCTTCTCCTTTGCACGAGACATGCACCAACACGCATAGATCTTGTTTCACGCAACAGGTCTTCTTCTTTGCGGGGCAAGAACACACCAGCAGCAAGGCTGTTCGGCCCAAATCACGGATTCGAGCTCTTGCACACCAGCAACAAGTTGTCTTCTTTGATCTGTTCTTCTTTGTACAAGATGCAGCAGCAACAGATCGTGCCTTCTTCTTCGTTCGCGCAGACAAGAACAAATCTAGTTTCGTGTTCTCCATCATCGCCTGATTTACAACAACAACTTCTTCTTCTTTGCGCGGACCATGCACTAGATCTGCATTCAAATCGCAACTCTGTGTTCTTCTTCTTTGTTTCAATCTTCTTTCTTGCTCAAGGACGCACCGGATCTGCATTTTGATCTACTTTCTCATGCAACAATAGCAGCAGCAACACGCTACTTCTTCTTTGTCGCTCAAGAATGTACAAATCTGCTTTGATATTGTGTTCTTCACTCAAGAATGCATGGATCTGTTTTTGATCACAAATCTCTGGGTTTCCATTACATATACTATTACTTATTATTTTTTATTATTGTTATTTTTATTAACGTTTTTCTTATTCATTCAATTAATTAGTTCATATATTAAATCTCCAAGATGACGTGTACGCATAAAACATTTTTGAGGTATTACAGCGAGTATTGATAACATTACCTTTAGTTTGAGTATATGAAAGCGTGTTCAAGATGACTTACTCGGATTACCACCTACTAGACAAGTAGAATTCAAGATCGAAGTTCACCTTGGAACCAACCCCATAGCTATACCGCCCTATAGAATGGAACCAGTAGAACTGATCGAGTTAAAAACTCAGCTAGACAATCTCCAAGAGAAAGGATTCATCAAGCCAAGTGAATCATCGTGGGGAACTCTAGTGCTATTCGTAAAGAAGAAAGATGGATCCATGAGATTATGTGTTGACTATCAAAAATTGAAGCAGGTGACAGTGAAGAAGAAGGACCCCTTACCAAAGAAAGATGACTTATTTAATCAATTGAAAGGAATCACTCATTTCTCTAAGATGGATCTTAGATAAGGATATCACGAACTGAGAATTTGAGAGTCAGATACACACAAGACAACTTTTAGGATGCGGTATGGACACTTTGAGTTTATGGAAATGCCATTTGGTTTGACCAATGCACCAACAACATTCATGGATCTAATGAACCAAGTGTTTCAGAAATACCTTAACTAGTTTGTAGTGGTATTCATAGACGACATCCTAATTTACTCTAAGTCAAAAGCTAAACACTTAAACACTTGAAGATTGTGTTAGAAACCCTTTGGATAAACTAGTTGTATGCCAAGTTTAGCAAGTGTGAATTTTGGATGAAAGATGGTCAAGTTCCTTGGCCATGTAGTATCAATAGAAGACATCTCTATAGACTCGAAGAAGATGGAAGCTGTCATGGACTGGAAATAACTAAAGACAATTACAGAGATCATAAGTTTCTTAGGCCTAGCTAGATATTACCAAAGATTCATCCAATATTTCTCCAAGTTGGCCGAACTGATAACCAAACTAACAAGAAAGGGAGTAAAGTTCAGTTGGGATGTGAAGTGTGAACAATCATTCCGAGAACTAAAGAGGAGATTGATTACGACCTCCATGTTAGTCACTCTTACACATGGCATTGAATATGTTTTGTATACGGATGCTTTACAGAACAAATTGGGTGTATTCTTGATGTAAGAAGGAAAGATTGTTGCATATATTTCAAGAAAACTTGAGACACATGAAAAATATTACCCAACCCATGACTTAGAATTGGCCACCATTTTATTTGCCATAAAGATTTGGAGGCATTCCCTCTACAATGAGAAGTTTGACTTATTCTCACACTATAACAGTATAACATATATCTACACTCAAAAAGAGTTGAACCTCAGGTAGTGAAGATGGATGTAGTTCCTTAAGAACTATGATTTCCAACGACACTACCATCTAAGGAAGGCCAATATGGTGGCTAATGCCTTAAGTAGAAAATTTAACAAACATGAGAAGGAAAAGGGTCAGATGTATCAGTTAAATGAGGATTTTAACCTAGGTGTGGCTTTAGATGAGAAACAAGTTTATCTTTACAACATGACTTGCCAACCGAATCTTCTACATCATATCAAGGATGACCAAAGGCAAGATAAGTGGCTTACAGCCTGATAGAAGGAGTTGAAAGGGTAAGCATATTGACTTCAAGATGGATGTTGAAAATACCCTAAGGCTTGGAGATTGAACTTGTGTGCCTCAAAATGGACAGAACAAGCAAACCATACTAGACAAAGCCCATCAGACCAAGTACATGATGCATCCAGGCAGTGACAAGATGTAACAAAACTTCAAAAGGACCAACTGCTGGCGAGGAATGAAGAAAGATGCAAATGCCTAAGATGTCAGTAAGTAAAGGTGGAGCATGGAAAACCCACTGGAATGTTACAACAACTCCCAATCCCTAAATTGAAGTGGGATAACATTGCCATGGACTTTTTTGGCAGATTACCCCAGAACCAGAAAGGAGAGGATACTATATAGGTGATTGTGGATCGTCTCACTAAGGTTACTTATTTCTTGCCCATTAGATCCACATACCAAGTCATGGTGTGCCTAAGATCGTAGTGTCAGGCAGAAACTTTTGATTCACATCACATTTGTGGCAAAGTTTGCATAAGGAGTTAGGCACTAAACTCACCATTAGCACAACTTTCCATCCTTAAACTGATGGTCAGTCTGAGAGAGTCATCTAAACACTATAAGACATATTGGGGTCTTACGTCCTTGATTTCAAGGGCAACTGGAGCAAGTTCCTACATCTAGCAGAGTTTGCTTATAACAACAGTTATCAGGCAAGTATAAAGATGGCTCCGTATGAAGTTATCTATGGGAGGCCCTACAGATCATCAACCTGTTGGGTTCATGTGACGACCCCTGTTTTGAAACACAAAAATATTCGGGTTCGACATATGTATTTTCTAAAATTTTTAATGGAAATATAAGGATTTATCTCAATTTATCTCAATTTTATATTATTCATTGAAGAAAAATGAGAAAAAAGGGGAAAATGCAAATTTGAGGAGAAAATATGTGAAATTAGAAGGAAAATGTGTTTTCTTGAGAAAAATAAGTTTTAGGATTTATTGTTGAATTTTTAGAATTTTTATGGAATTTTTAGAGTAATTAACGAAATTTTTAGGAGAAAAATGTGATTTTTGGTGAATTATTTAATTTTTGAGAAAATAATTATATAAATGATGAAAATTGGTGAATAATTGATATTTTTGGATAAGAAATGATGATTAGATCATTTTTAATGATTTTAGAAAAAAAATATAATTTTCGGATATATATACATAAATATATGTATGTAGAAATTGGGGGGGGGGGGGGGGGGGGGGGGGGGGGGGGGCAAAAAAAAAAAAGAAA
>JAJIYU010000659.1:0-46803 GCA_030144865.1 Tinospora cordifolia | reverse complement strand
TGTAGACCCTCAGTAGTTAAAAATATAAAAATTTGAAGCCCCGTTAAATATTGCTATGTTAGAACTAGTATTT
The DNA here is from genome assembly GCA_030144865.1 of Tinospora cordifolia. NCBI lineage: Eukaryota > Viridiplantae > Streptophyta > Magnoliopsida > Ranunculales > Menispermaceae > Tinospora > Tinospora cordifolia. The sequence goes on along the minus strand of JAJIYU010000659.1, from coordinate 46,730 downwards.
TGATGCATGTGAGTTTTTGAATAAATATTAGAAATACGAATAACGAAGGTTATCAAAATTTAGGAAATTCAGAGGTTAGAAATCAATACTTGATTTGAAAGTTGGGTGTTAATATTAAACATTTAAAATTCTTTTCATGCGAATAGGAATTTATTTAAAACTTAAAATTTAAATAAATTCCTATTCGCATGGGTAGAATTTAAATAATTTAAACTTTGAAAAAGGGTAGCATGGGTTGAAGTTTAGAGGAAAGTAAGTGATGCCGACATAATTGAGTACTGTTATTGATGCGACCTAAGAAGAGATAATGAGTACTGATAGTTGACCTGCTTTCAGGGTAAAGGTCCCTGAAGGGCTGATGTGGTTAGATCTGCTTCTTCAGAAGTATGTTGTAACACGCCGTAACTTCGTGATCATGCCACGTCGTGAGTGAACATGAGATGAATAATAATCAGTGAATTGGAATCATGTACAATTTAAATATAGATGTAGACTATGCCTAAGAGTAAATAAGTTATTTCATAGCTCGCTCGCACTCGCGCCTGTGCCTTCGCGCGAAGGCGCGAGTGATGTGAAAATGAAACATATTATTTGATCGAAAAGTAATAATAAGAATAATAATAGGATGATAACATTATATTTTATGTCCTATAGACATATATATATATATATATATATGTGTGTGTGTGTGTGTGTGTGTGTGTGTGTGTGTATAAAAAATAAAAAAATTATATATCATGGTAATTTTATCATAATTACCATGTGTGTGTATAAAAAATAAAAAAAAATTATATATCATGGTAATTTTATCATAATTACCATGACTTAGAATCTAATATAATGTAAATAAATCGATATGAATTGATTAGAACAATAAAGTTTTGATAAACTTACCCATCTCATAATAACAAAATATTTCGGTATATTTAGTTAATAATGAAACTATAGTATAGTTCACCAATATAACATGACTTAGAATCTAATATAATGTAAATAAATCGATATGAATTGATTAGAACAATAAAGTTTTGATAAACTTACCCATCTCATAATAACAAAATATTAAGGTTTGAGGAACAAAATTAACTAATGGATTTCTATTTGTTTAAGTATTTAATTTAAATTTTAAAATTAAGATCATTTGTTTAAGTAGTTAAAGATCTAAATTTAGGAAATTAAATGAACGAAAATTAATTGAATTGACACTCAACAATAATCTTAGCAAAGCTTTATTATTAAGAAAAGATTCGAAATCTCAGTTATGAACTAGACTATAGATTTGACCAATAAAAGTCTTATTTTGTTCGTAATTAAATTAATTATGATATTAACAAATTATTTAAATCACGAAAATCAAGTGATTAAAAATCTAATTTTACGAAAAGACTTGTAAATAAATCATTAAAATTATGACGATGAGGTTATTAGAACTCTGATTACATAATAAAAGTTTGTAAGTATATTATTAAAGCTGAAACTTTAAATTTAGGAAATTTAGAAAGACTTAGAAACTAATATGAATGAGGATATATTAAATGTTAGAATTTTTGAATGGCTCTAAATTAGTTGGAAGTAATATTTGAACTTCATAATTATCTTAGGAATTATTTAAGCCTAAGAGTAATTCTATTAAATAGTAAATTTCAGATCTATATATTTTAGCGTATCGAAGATCTTGAAGGAAAGCAAGGTCGCCCTGAAGATTGGCAAAACCAGGTGGGCGTGACTTCCTTGCTCATCTGTATTATATAGATTTAACATTCAAAACATTTGTGTGTGGATAGTTCTAGGTTATTAGAAATCTTATCATGAAATTGATGGAATTGTTTCGAATGCTTGCGTGATGATGCCATTGAATAGTAACTCGTTCATTTCATGCACAAATATTTCATGACATGCATAAATAGAGGAAATGCATTAGGTAGCATTAGATACTCATTTTGACTATCATGTAACTTGCATTCCATAGCATTGGTTATTTATTCGGACTACTTTTTGCATGGTATGCATAATTTGAGAAATTATTTAGTAGATTGTAAAATTTTGTGGCATGATTGATGCTTGTTTATAACACTAAAATAAGACAATGGTTTATTAAGAATCCACGTACCGGTACAATTGACGAGCCTGAAGTGGATCGAGGTGGCATCTCCTATATGTCATCGCTTGAGATTGTCGAGCTATAAGGCGGATCGTAGGTATTCCCACCTAGAGCTGACTGTGACAGCTCGATGTCTTTGGGAGACGGTACGACGTCACGATAAGTACGCTTTCTTAGACTGTGATGTGAGTATCGATTTGATTTTAGACGGTTACTGGAACCCTCTGAGATTTGATTGGATCACAGGGAATACCGAGAGGTATCTCAACCCTCTTCTGGTCTTAGACTTCGACCAAAACTAATTGAATGTTTGAACGCCTAATGTGTGAAAGCGCTTGTAATGTTTTGGATTGGGTCTGTATAATGCATGTGATGTGTAGGATTGATCCATTGAGCTTTCAAGCTCACTCGCATTCTATTTTTCAGGTACATTTGGACTTAGAATATGATGTCTAACGTTAGAAGACCTGCACCCAGATTGGACACCTCATGGGGAGGTCATCCGGGATAGGTGATTGGGAGGTTATGTTTTATATATTATATTGGATTGTTTTAATGTGTTTACATTGGTTTAACTTAGATTGTTTTGTCTTTAAATGACTTTACTTGTTTAACGATTTTGGTTAAATGAATAGTTTTAAAAGTATTCTGCTGCTTTGCTTTTGAATTATTCGATAAAATTATAGTGAATTTCTACATCAAACAGAATATCTTTATATACTTTGACTTGAGAACTAAAGATCATGAATTGAAATTTGAAGAAAAAGATTTGAACAGAACGAAAATTATTAGTAGCATCTCGATTTTCATCGGACGACGATCCACACGTGACGTAACACGTGAACGAAGGTCCGGTCGAAAATTGGGGTGTTACATATGTACCTAAGGGCTAGCTTTTATGTTGATTAGAGGTCCCTAGAAGACTTCATTATCATTCAAAAAGGGCCATGGTGATAATACTCGAAATGGATGGTATCATGACAAATAATTGTGTAAAACTGGATAGAAATTGACATTAGGTGGCTAGAAGTCTAGGAAAAGACTAGGGTGATGCCAACGCGCTTGAGTTATAGTCGCAGGTGTGATTCGAGGCAATGGTGTCATATAGAAGTTTTATGGAGTCAAACTTGGCAATCCTACTAAAGGATATCAGGCCAAGTGAAGTAATGTGACCATAGGTCTAGGTAGAGACTGGGTGTTGTCTTGGGAGTGCAGTGGATCAAAAGTAAGTTAAAAGCTTTTAGGACATAGCTTAGAGACTGATAATGTGTTTGAACGCACACTTGTTTGGTCAAGACCCGAGTTTGGGAGGATCCTGTATCTCTGGTCTCTATGTAGGATGGGGTGCATAGGGATTGGGGGGGTACGAAGGAATCTTGGACTCGGAGAATGACGGACCATGTTTGGTGAGTGATCAATTTCTTTGGATGAACTTGTACGCACTATATTGTACTGGAATGGGGTGGTATAGTATGGTGGGGCTCGCGTCAGCATTAGAACATGTCTGTGGGCGAACTGTCGTACTATTTTTAGCCAAGGGCCCAGCTAAGAATGGTGGAACGGTTGCAGTCATGGATATTGAGACACTTGCGCATTGTGTGGGTGTAATATAATTCCGGGTGGAAGTCTGTGTGGAAAGGTGAGTGTGGGATGGGGCACATGAACCTGGAAGTACAGGTGGAAGCTTCGAGATTGCATTATGCTAGCGTGTATTGGTTGGTTGGTTGTTGGATGACTGTCTGTTATAGATGTAGTTTGATTATCTAAGTGTTGTAACCCAAATTCCTGTGCCCAGAAATAAACGAGATGCTGTCGACTTAAAACATAAGCCCCTAGACAACTGAGACAATCGAGAACTTAGAAACTATGCACCTAGAGTCACTCTAGCACGAGAAACGTGGAAGGTTATAGGTGATAGAAAGTAGTAATCAATAAGATGAGTTACAGTACCACAAGAAAAAAAAAACATATAAGTATACCTATGGAATAAACACTGTGCTTCAACTTAACGTGAATGGATCATGAAATGCCAAGTTAAATTCTTGGCTTGTAGTTCATGCCAAGGGGAAAGAGTAGATCTAGGAAGGATCTGGTTAAAGAAGAGGTAAGAAATGAGCCCGTGCTGGGTGGTGAGATTACATCGAGGGTAGGAGTAACCAGAGAAACTTTAGTAACCCCGGAGTTGATAACAGAGATTTCTCGGGAAGTGAGATTAGAGATTCTCCAGAACTTGTGGAACAAGTAGTGAGGACTCGGTAGTTATCAGTTTTACCACAGCTGTCGGTGTTTACTTAAACACTAGTGCAGTCACCAGTACAGCTAGGGCCTCAGAAGTTAAGACCTAGTACTTCTGGAAGCGTGACTGATCCCTTTACAGTAGGAAGATGGCTCACTGAAATGAATCAGCATTTGAAGACTATGGGAGTGACGGGGCCTAGAAGGGTGACGTTAGCAGCGTACCAGTTGATGGGACCGGCACATTATTGGTGGAAGATGATTGAGAATGACTTAAAACAGGAACAAGCAGAAAAGTCAAGCATAAGAGGGCACCGTCAAAGCAGATTGCTGGAGGCCGAAGAGAAGCAACATCGGTAACAAAGTAATAATCTCGATAGAATAGGCCAAGACAAATGAGCAGTGAGGAAAAAGATGCAGACCAAGGAACTTAGATTGTGTTAGTTGCCTATCGATAAATTAGAACAAGGAAAAAAAAGGGTGCGATCATACCAGCACTAATGCACCAGATCCTATCAGAACTTCACAGTTAAACGTGTTTGGGAGAGAGTAGAGACAAGCCAGATTAGATAAGTGATAGTAGAAATAATAGATGCGGTCTCAAAGAGAGAAACATTAGAGGTTACTCTCAGAATTGGGGGCAAATGGTGAAAACCCTATAGCTAACAGTGACACCACAGGTGTGATTAAGTAAGTGCAACCAACAAGATAAAACACTAGCCATTGTACATTTTTCATTTGTTGTGACATACGTAGTCTTGTTCAAGATCTTATGAATTGTGAAGAGCTAAGGAATTGTCATCAGTCAACCATTTGATATATTCGAAGAAAACCCTCAGGCTAGGAAAACTCTTCCTTCTGTCCGAGTTGAACAGATGTTTGAACAGATACCAGCTAAACTTCCTGGAACATTCCCAATTCATCTTTTGTCTGGTGCCAGAAAGGAAAACATCTACTATATATGGTGGCTGGATGAAGAAAAGTCTAGTTGATATTGGTATTATGACTCAATGTATTGTTCCAATAAAGGTTCATGATTAATACGTGACAAATGTTCTCCTGAAGATCAATGTCAAACTTGGTGACTTAAATTCTTTGTTGTCCATCGAATGAACTCCTTCTAATTCCCGGATTCCCAAGGATTCCACCATCATTCTTGGAATGGACGTTTCACAGGGTATTTTTGATCAGTATGATCTACTCTCTATTACTACAATAGTAATTCTAGATTATGACCATTGATCTCTCAGTATAGGGTATCTGTAAGAACACAATCGCCCAAGGCTAGAATCATAGAATAAGATAATTAGATAAATACCTATTTGAATCATCTATGCCAAAACCTTATTTCAAAAAGCTACAGTGGTTCATTACGAAAATTGCAAGACTATATAATGAATGAAAAATGAAAATATGGGAATAGTTCAAGTCCATTCTAGTTGGGAGCATACATTAGGTTATGGGTAAGCTTCCACAATTCTTTTATGGATGTGTCTTAGATGTCACGTGTGATACTCGGATTAGAATATCCAGTCCCAATATCAAATCATGTCATAGTTATGAACTTGTAGTCCTCCTTAGTATTAAATTCAAAAAGAAAGCTATGTTCACAATCTTCCTACTGAAAATAAGACGTACATTATTCCAAAAGTATCAATGACGATTGAAGATGTGATGTCTGAGGTTAGAAGGTGGTGGCCATTATGGTTTTGCTCAGCTATGTGAAGGACTTGAGGAAATTTTAATTGATTATCAGAAAATGTTTTCAAGAGGAAATGAATTCACATATGATAGCATTGCAAGACGATGAATCTAATGTAGGTGGATAAACACTCTAGTTGTATTTAGAAATCTGAGAAATAGGATCTACTGGAACATGGAAGGATTCTCGATGTAAGAATAGAGTAGCGCAGTGGGTCATTGAAAAGATGGACCGTTTGACGACACTAATTAACTTCAATCAAATTTCGAGGACAAAATTTTATTTAAGGGGGGTAAGTTGTAATATCCTGCAATTTTATAAGTACGTACACGTCGCGAATAGACATGAAAAAAAATAATATTATTTTATAAAAAAATAAAGAAAAAATAAATAAATAAATAGAAGGGTTGTTTTATTTTTCGCTCGCGTGACGATGAGAAGGATTTGAAGATGAAAGCGCGATGGCACGTGTGGTGCGTGCGTGTGCATTGTTTGCAAAAAACTAAATAAATAAATATATATATATATATACACTAAGGTTTTAAATAAAATAAAGTGATTAGCAGCAAAAAAAAAAAAAAAAACGATTGGAAATTGGAAATTCAGATAACTGGCAAAATTCGGGTCTTTGGCGGTGAAGAATGTAATCGAAACCTAAGGAAACGAACCAGAATTTTCTGGTTGAGTAGGAATCTCGAATCATCGGGATGACAGAAAGAAGGAGCTGAAACTGAGAAGATTGAAGAAAGGAGCTGGAAAAGAAGAAGAACAGAGTGCTTTGGTTTGGGACGATCAGCAAGATGAATGGAGGGGCTGGCCAGGAGGTGTGGAGCTGTTACTGTAGATCGAGCAGGAAGACAAAGCCGCAGTGAGATATAGCAGAGAACAGAAGAAGGAAGAGGAACCGGAAAACAGGGGCTACTGCTGTGCTGCCGGACGAGAAGGAGAAGATGCAAAATGAAGAAGAAGGCTGGTCATTGCAGCTGTTGGACACGAAAGGAGAAACCAGAGGCATGTGCAGGTGGTTTGGCCGTGAAGATGACGAAGACGAAGGAAGGAAACCAGCTCTGTTGGTTTGCCGTCTGTTTCTGCTGCTCCACGTTGCTGCTGCTGTTATTGCCGTCGAACGAGAAGGAGATGGGAAGCCATGCTGCTGGGTGGACGAAAATAGAGGAAACAAGGACGGAAAAGAAGAAGCAATAGCAGCGTCTTTGCTGCGTGCTCAGCGTGAGGAAGAGGAGAATGAACTGAGGCAGCTGAAAGTTGGTTTCGGGGTGTGTTTGACGAACAAAATGAAGCAGTTGGGCGTGAATCAAAATAGAGCAAAGAAGAGGGATGACGGTCAGTGTTGAGGAGGAGCAAAACCAGAATTTTCTGGTTATTGCTCTTGCTGCCAAAACGAAGAGGAAGAGGCAAGGAACGAAGAGGAATGAGGAATGTGCGAGTTGATGCGTGATGTGTGTCTGCTGGCCATGACGTGCGATTTGGGCATGAAGAAGCAAGTTGCTGATGCGATTTAGATCAACAAGAACGAAAATACGACTGTTGCTGGTTTGTTGGGCGAGCTGAAAAGGAAGAAGAAGATGATGCGAAGAAGAAGAGGAATAACAGCAAGCTGGCCGTTGCTATGGTTGGACGGAAATGAAGAGCAGGATTGCAGCTGGTGAGTCTGGAGATTTGAAAATGATGAGAAACAGGGCTGGCGCGTTGTTGCGTTGGTTCGCGCAACGAAGACAACGAATGATACTTAGTTTCGAACTTGAACCTGGAAGGTATAATAATTTTAAATTTTTATTTAATTATGGATAGTTTGAAATTTATATTTTCTTTAATTTTAGAATGAAAAGAATGAAATTAGAAAATGTAGACCCTCAATAGTTAAAAATATAAAAATTTGAAGCCCCACTAAATATTGCTATGTTAGAACTAGTATTTTGATGCATGTAAGTTTTTAAATAAATATTAGAAATACGAATAAGGAAGGTTATCAAAATTTAGGAAATTCAGAGGTTAGAAATCAATACTTGATTTGAAAGTTGGGTGTTAATAGTAAACATTTAAAATTCTTTTCATGCGAATAGGAATTTATTTAAAACTTAAAATTTAAAAATTCTATAATTTAAACTTATTATTTTGAAAGTGAAAAAAAAATCTATTTAAATGGAATAAAATCCATTACGCACGAGTAAATTATTTTTAGAACTCAAATTTAAATAATAGTGTTTTAAAGTATTAGTTCTAATTTAAATATAATTTATTTAGAAATAAATAAATCATATAAACTTGAAAATTTATTTGAGTGTTTTAAATATTCAATATTAAAACTTTAAAAATGTAACAATCCAATTAGTTGAGAACACGAAAAATAAACTTTTTAGGAGTTTAAAACCTTTTATAAGAAAAGAATAAAGTTTTAGGCTTTGAAACTAAAGGTGTAACATTTATAAGTCTTATTTTGTTTGTAATTAAATTAATTATGATATTAATAAATTATTTAAATTTCGAATATTAAGTTATTATAAATCTAATTAGAAGTAAACAAATTGTAGAAGCTTGGAATGTAATTACGATAATTCTAGTTTTAAATTAAAAGTTTAAGTTAAGAGAATTACTATTTTCCTACGATATAAACATAAAAAGTAGTGACAGATTAAGAGATCTGAAAAACTTAGAATTGTTTTATCTTAATTATATAAAATTCTAAAAATGTAGAAATAACTCGAGATTGGTTGAAGCTGATATTTAAACCTTATAATTAATTTGGAAACTATTTAAGTTTGAGAATGCCTTGGACTAGATTGAATATGAAGTGGAAACTTAGAAGATTTTATTTATTGTTAAATTTCAGATTTGACAATACTATAGTGTCGGATTATTCAAAGGAAGGCAAGGTCGCCCTGAGGAACGCCAGAATCAGGTGGACATGAGTTCCTTGCTCATTTGTATTATATGAATTTAAGATTCAAAGCATTTGATTGAATAGTTCTAGGTTGTTAGAATTTTAGTAGAAAATTGATTGAAATTGTTTAGTCTGTGTGAATGATGTGCAATGTATGATAAATTGTTAATCCATGCGTAATTAGTTTATGACATAATCTTGCAGTTAGATTTATTCAAATATGGCATACATGATTAGGAATATATATGCGTCTAGATCTTATTGTTCACTCATGTAGCTTATCATGTTAACTCGCATGTACAGTTTGAATTATTTTCCTAGTGAATTGTGGGATGCTTGATATGATTGAGATTGTTGGTAAAATTAAAATAAGACGATGGTTTATTAAGAATTCATGTACAGGTACAATTGACGAGCCTGAAGCGGATCGAGGTGACATCTCCTATATGTCACTACTTGAGATTGTCGAGCTACAAGGCGAATCGTAGATATTTCCACCTGGAGCTGTATGCAACAGCTTGAAGTCTTTGAGAGACGGTACGAGTCGCGATAAGTACTCTCTCTTAGGCTGTGATGTGAGTGTCGATTGATTTTAGACGGTTATTGGAAACCTCTGAGATTTGATTGGATCACAGGGAATACCGAGAGACATCTCAGCCCTCTTCCAGTCTTAGATGTTGACGAAAATAAATGAATGTTTGAACGCCTAATGTTTGAAAGTGTTTGTAATATTTTGGATTGGGTCTGTATAATGCATGTAATGTGTAGGATCGATCCAATGGGCTTTCGAGCTACTCCCACTTTATTTTTCAGGTACACCTGGACGTAGAGTATGTTGACCTACGTCAGAAGACTTGCACTCTGATTGGATACCTTATGGGGAGGTCGTCCGGGATAGGTGACTTGGAGGTCATGTTTTATATAGTTTACTAGATTGTATTAATGTATTTACATTGGTTTAACTTTAGTTGTTTTATCTTTCAATGGCTTTCCTTGTTTAAAGATTTTCGGTTGAATGAATAGTTTTAAAGTGTTTTTCGTTGCATTATTGATGACTTATATTAAGGAACACGGTGAATGTCTCGAGAAATTATTTTAATTCTTTTATTTTGTATGAGAAATTATCCAGGGATTGACTTGAGAACTATTGGTTATGAACTTAATTTTTAAGGAAAAGAGATTTTGAAAGAATGAGATTTTCAAGTAGCATCTCGATTTTCAACGGGCAACGATCTACACGTGAGGTAATACGTGAGTGGAGGTTCGACAAAAATTGGAGTGTGACAGTTTTTCTTTTTACAAGGTTTAGTAGAAGCTTGAATGGATTAGAAAACCAAAATCATGAATATTAGGAGAAAAATAATGATTTTTACACTTAATGAAAAAAAAATACAAAAAAAAAAGCATGATGAAAAATCTAAAAAATATTAGAAAACATTCTTGCTGGAGTTTTTCTCAACAAAAACAGAAAAGAAATGACAAATGAAAATTTTTAAGCATATAATTGTTAGTGGAAAAATATAGTGTGTAAAACAATAAAAATAGTAAAAATTTATATTTATTTGATTATTAATAGAAAAAGATTGTAGAATATTAGAATTCTGAAAATTTAATTAAAAGCAAGTAAAAAAGTAAATTTTACAAAATTGTTTGAATAAAAATAAAACTTTTAGATTAAAAATGGTTTAATTGGTAAAATAGAGTAAAATAGTGAAAAAAATACATTTATTAAATTATTAATAGGAAAAAATTTAGAAAATTAGATTTCTAGAAATTTAGTTAAAAGTAAGTAAAAATAACAAAGTTTGGAATGTATAAAAATATATGTATGTGTATATAGTGTGAAATAGCGAAAAAAAATACATTTGTTAAATTATTAATTGGAAAAATTTCAGAAAATTAGATTTCTAGAAATTTAGTTAAAATAAAGTTAAAATAATAAATTTTGGAATTTATAAATATTTAAATAAATAAATAAATAAATAAATAAATAAATAAATAAATAAATATATATATATATATAGTGTGTGTGTGTGTGTATTTTGGAAATTAAAAAGTAAATAGGGAAATTGAAGAGGAGGAAATAATATAAAAATTAATTAAAAATATTTTAAGGAAAATTATTGACTTGAAGTGATGTTAGAAATCAGAAACTTAAATAAAAAACATTATAACGATATATAGGTCAATATATAAATTAAATATACACCTAAGGTAAAATAGTAAATCATAAATAAAACAAAATAAATTGAGTGGAAAGAAAAAAAATCAGAAAAATATCCTAATTAAAAGAAAATAAAAATCATCCAATTAATTAATGGAGAATAACCTAATGAGGTCAAGATCATCAATACTTATACACTATGAGTGCATAGTTGGATAAATAAACTAGTAAATAGTACAATATTAGATTTTATGAAAATAATATAATTTATAAATAAATTATAAAATAAAATATTTAAAAAGGAAAAAAATCAAAAGTTAAGCTTGTTGAAAAATAAATTTAAATATTAAAAAAATAAAATACTTTCTATCAAAAAATACAAAGATACATTTAATAAGAATAACAATTTTATATATCATTAATGAAATAAATTTGATAATTATGCAAAACATGCATAATATCATTAAATTAAATCTCACAATTTCGTTTAATAATAAATGACCAAAACAATTCATCATGATATGGTTTATGAATGAAAAATAATATATTGGCCAAATTTAGAAATAAATGCAGACAATAGTGTACAATACACTGAATATTAAAATGGTGAACAAACTGAAAATAATGACAGTGCAATATAAAAATAAAGAGTAAAAAATAAATAATAAAAAAAGCCATATTTCATGATGAAAGATAAAGTTGCTAAAAATATTTGTTGATTTGAATTAACTAAACATTTCGGATAGATCTAGAGTGGGGCAGATCACAAAGCAGTGAAACATTTGGATAAGTGCAAATGACTACCGAGTTTTAAATTATTATTTCAATTTAAATAAATTATACATGTGTGTATTTAATGATATGATTGAATGATTTTGATGAATGCATGATATATGGTAAGAAATATCCTTTGTAATATCCCAAAATTTGTACAAAATTTTAAAAAAATTAAAATTAAATAAAATAATTCGAGTAAGGTACACGATAATTATGGTGCAAAAGACATACAATTCAACATACGAAAGGGTCGACAAACCGGAAAGAAAAATAGAACATAGCACAAAAAATGTCCACTGGTTACCGTAGTAATGGGAACCCCTACCGTGGTAGTGAAATGTTGCCTAAAAAACATAATAATGCTTTGGTTACCACTGTAGTAGAATTCCCTACCATGGCAATGTATCGTTTGCTCATAAAAAATGAAATAGAAATAGTTTTGGTTACTGTGGTAGCCTACCGTGGTAATGCGTGTAAAAAATTGCATGAAAGGATTTTGGAAAGTTGCCAAAAATGACTTTGAAAAGTTTCCAATGCAAAGACAACTTCTAAAATGAAAATTACTAATATTTTGTGTGTGGGAAACAAGAAATACCAAGAATTAGAAAGGTTTCTATAATGAAATCAACTCAAACTTTTATAAACTTGTCAATGCAAACTCTATATAAACCTTGCGCAAACACAAATTCTCATTACTCAAGCAAGCAAGAGTCTTCTCTCTTCTTACTCTCCCATTAGTTTCCTAGCATCCCTTCTGTTCCCTAGTCGTTTCAAACAACAATTGTAGTAGTAGAACCAGAATTTTGGAAGAAAACGCTCTGTTTACTATTCTGTTGGTGCAATAGAAACATTCAAAGGTTCAACAAAGGTATAATCGCCTCGTCTCAATCCCAAATAATTGTTTCTTGGTCTAGAAGTCGAAGTAGTAGGATGCCATGGTTATAGGAGAACACATAATGAGTGGAACATTCCCATAAATCTAATTTTCATGCAGACTACTATGGTACTGATCATGGTTACTGCGGTAGTATCATCGTTTTCACCTATTTCGAGGAACACTCACTTTGACTATCGCGGTAGCCTACCGTGGTAGTGCATCTAAATTTTGAAAATGTCTTATGGTTACCACAGTAATGCAACTGAATTTCACTGATGACTACTGGTTACTGCAATAATGCCCTGAGATTTTTGTTTTTCATCCCTACCTTTTGACCACGATAGCCTCTGTTTCTACCACAGTAATGAGACCAAAATTACACTTAGCCTCATCTAGGGTGATATTCTTATATATTATAGGCTATACATGATAAAATACTATTAGATTATGATTCAAGAATGTTAGAAACTCGCGAATAACCCATTAGTCTAAATTTTTAAGGTTGAAGACTTGAAGAAGTGCGGAATAGTCAAAAGATGCTAAGGCATAGAGGTGGAGATGAATTTTAAGTTTTACTTTATTATTGTGATTTAAATAAGGTTACATGTGTGTTGATGTGTCATGTAGGGTATGCATGCTTAGGACTACATGCATAATGGTGCATGATATGTGACGATTAATCTATGGTATGACGTGCTTACAATGTTTACCCTGATTACATGCTATCTACTGTTTATTGTGAATTTATCATGCCATTGTTTAATGAAAAATTAAACAAAGATCATAACAACACATTGACACAATGAGGATACTTCATCGTGAATATTCCAATCGAATCCGGGTTGCCAATATTTTGATTAAGACTTGGACATTTGAAGTTAACCCCAATTCTCAAATGGTAAAATTGGGAGTTTGGATTTAACCCTACTTCACAGATGTCGAGTTTTGAGTGTCCGTAATTGACCTCTCTCCGCAGACTTGGAACATTAGGGCTAAATCCTTTTGGTCTTAAAGTCAAACTATAAACAACCAACTATTTGAATAATCTAATTAATGAAAGCGTTTGCCATGTCTATTTTATTTGATTAAAATAATAACTTAAATATTTGAAATGATCCAATGGGCTTTGAGCTCACCTTTCTTTTCTAACATTTCAGGGAATTGAGAATCAAAGGTTGCGATTGATTACTAGTCAAATTGTATTTCAGAATTTATTTTATAAATTGGGCATGTTGGCCCTTTTGTTTCCTTTTCAGTTTAAAGTTAGTCAAAATAAATTTAAAGTCTTCGTACCCCTTGAATATTCAAGTTGATTAATGATATTGATTTATTTTATTACATGATTTCTAAGTAATGTTGATGAAATCTGTATAAGTGAATGTCTCATAGAGTTGGGACCAAAATAAAAAGAAAAAGTCTAAAGTGACGTGTTCGCCTCTCAGGTGGCCCAAGGTGATAAATGTTACACTTCGCATGTGACAATAACATGCCGATTATTTGGGTTTGAGGCATTTCGATAAAATGCGGCTTCCAGAACCGAGAACCAGATGGTGTGGGCTACGAGGGGGAAGCGGGGTGTTACATCCTCTCTTGTATTTTTTTCATACATATGGAATGGATGATGGAATATGATATTACCATTTTGGAATGTCTTGAAAATTATTTTGAAAGTTTATGTTTTTCATTTATTTTACATTATGAAGTTTACTAGGAAAAGATTAATAAAGCTCTTAATTATGTACCGGGGTAATGACCGACCATTAGATGTCATCGTGGGTGTCCCTAACCCAGACTCGGTTTCGACCGTTTATTTGATTTCTTGAGATCGATAACACTATCACGATGGTGGTAATGGTGAAAAGGGACTGAGAGCCGTAGAAGGCCTCACTCTCCAGATAGGGTCTTGAATACATGACCGGCCTTAGGGTGTTACCTCCAAGGTTAATCTTTTCGATCTTAACAACAATGCAAAACAAACTAATAATTGAAACACCTAATGCTTGAAAGTGTGTGACATGTGTGTTTGTTTAATTGTTATAATGGTTTAAATATTTGGTTTGATCTAGTGGGCTCTTTTAGCTCACCCCACTTCTAACATTTCAGGTCAGTAGTAGCATGTAGTGGCTAGGGGCATCTTCATAGTCAATGTTTAGTTTTCAATAATGGTTTTTATTAAGTTTTGTCGGGCAAGGTTGCCCTATAGATTCATAGTTATTTCCCTATTATAAGTTGAATAACAAGAGGCCATGGGGCCTAAACAATAATTGATCTTATTGAAGTGTTAGAACTTATTTCAATGATGGCTAAACTTAGAAGTTGAATTTCCATGGTATCATAGATGATTGATGAACCACTATACTTAATGTTGTATTAATTGATTAAATTTCATTTAATGATGAACGAGGGTAAAATTGACATTATACTCTCAGAGATGGTCATTGAGAAGCAGGGTGCTACATATGATGTACAACTGCCTAACTTTATGTGTCCAGTTCTCTATCTATAATAGAAAAATTCATGCCATTCTTAAGTTGTTGTGATCATGGTAGAGGCCACAATCTAGTGGTATTAAGGTCTCTATGGGATAATGTTGTGGTTCACACGAATTGTCCCCCAAATTGGGTGGAGATTCAAGTTGTTGTCATGACAAATGTTCATGGTTTGATTTTCTTTTGATCATGCATGCATCTAGGGACAAAGGATAGTTAGAAATACTTACAATGCTTGATTGGTAGTTCTCTAAGCCTCTCTAAACCCATCAAAAGTCACTCCACGAACTAAGGACTCTCTTATCACAATCTACACTTATAGAATGTTCCAATTCTCATCTTTTGTCTTTTTGTTCAAGTAAAGGATGCTTTGGTCAAAGGGTAGTTTGCATATGTTTTGAGTGTGGTTGTTAGCGGTGTTTTCATCAAGGAGCATGACTCATCCCAAAGATTGGATTGTGTTATCGGTTGGGAAGACACCGTTGCTTCTCAAAAGCTGAACTCCTACACTTTCATGGAAATGAAAAGTGCACAGGTGCTCAACTTCTCATTTCATTTTCTTGCCTAATTGTGAATGATCTTCGTCCTCCTCTTGGTCAATGAGAATCAAGTATGGTCTTCCACATGTATACCAAATGACATTTATTGAACCTTCGGTTGGCAAAAATCACAAGGCAAAGTTGGTTCATCAAAATAGAAAGCACGTTGTGGTATATGCTTAGTATAGTGCACTGTATCATGGGTTCTACCCCATGTGGTAGCAATTCAATGAGCTATTTTTTTTTGTTCTCCTCAAAATCTCAAGTATTTCGACACAAAGCTCGTCATTTAATTATATCATTTTAACCTTGAAATGACTTTTCAAAGTTTCTCGATATCCTTGCTAGATTGGGTACGTAATTTCCTAGAATTTAGCCCTAAATAACCTAAAATTTGAATAAAAGTCAACCTTGGCCAATGAGAGTGGACCATGGTCAAAGAATTTTTCAAAATACTCCAAATGTTAAAAAATAGGAATTTTCACTGTAATGGTCCAAACTACAAGTAATCAAAGAAAAACAATGAAATTATAGCCATGTACTGACTACTGCAGTAATAGCATGAGAAGTTGAACTTTTGACACCTGGATTTCTACCAATCCGACAACTATTAGAATGCCATGTGAAGGTTTGTAAGTGTCAACATTGGAATCTCATTGGCCCATGAATCGATGAAAAAAGATTACACTATTTGATTAAAAATAGTTCAAAAAATGAATACCTACACACTTTTTATT
Organism: Tinospora cordifolia; assembly: GCA_030144865.1. Classification (NCBI taxonomy): domain Eukaryota; kingdom Viridiplantae; phylum Streptophyta; class Magnoliopsida; order Ranunculales; family Menispermaceae; genus Tinospora; species Tinospora cordifolia. Next base: position 30,210 of record JAJIYU010000659.1, on the reverse strand, counting down.
TTCATGCAAGTATTGTGGTTAGCTTTTGGAAGTATTGATGCAATTTCCCAAGCCTATGCAAGAACTAATGAAGATTAAGGAACATGTTTCTCTTAAATAAAACTCATAGTAGTTCTGTTTGCTGCCTAAGAGCTAACCCGAAGACCTATCGCTTTTGAAAAGAAGACCATGAGAATGGAACTTTAATTCTTTAGAGGTGCAAAAACCTTCGGGTAAGCCTAAGGTACAAGAAAGAGATGTCATGGAGCTTGGAAAGGCTTGGAAAACTAGCAAACAAGTGTGTTTACTTCTCGACCTCTCTTCATCTACATTGCACATATATTGACAGGAGATCGAGCCATGAACATGTGGTTCATAACAGAGTCTAAAGTTTTTACCTTAGGTTTAAGCAAATACACTTGAAACAAAATAATAGTACCTTAGCAATTAAGATTTTAAATTTTCGAGATGTCTCATTCTTTGATGGTTGCCTTCAAACAACTTCAACTCTTAAATCCCACAAGAAAATGTGAGTCAATGAGTTGTTTTTGCAAAGAGTGATAGTGTGTAGGTGTGGTCATGGGTTGGGTTTGGTCTCCGACCCACCTGACCCATCATAATTGGGTGGCATCAAGTTTCACCCAATGCCTCCCGACTTTGTGATAGGGGTGGCTAAAATCTGACCCTATTAAATGAGGGTCGAACTTAGACATGTTTTTGCTTGGTGTAAGTAGAATTTTTCAATGATATAGATAGATAGACTTCATGAAGGCAAGAGGTGAGATCAGGGTGCATAGCAAAGCACCGAGAGCACTAAGACCAACAGAGCACCAAGAGCATTGAGAGTAGTGAGAGGCGAGATCGAGAACAGAGAAGGTGAGAGGCGACAATGGCAAGTAGGAAAGCAGTGAGAGGAAAGAGCGACAAGAGCAGCAAGCAGTCACTGGAAGTCTGGAACGACAAAGTCTAGTGCAGTGTTTTGTGAGTTTGAGTTGATGAGCAAAGAGAGGAATGACTTTCAGGTTTAGCAGCAAACTGAAATCAAATGTGAACAGTCAAGAGGATGGATAGCAGATGGGTTGTTTAGCTGCTAGGTTGAATGTGGATAATGGGCCCAGTACGTGGGCCTAATGGAGAAAATGAGGTTGAGAGAGATTGGTGGGCTAAGTCTAGTCCTTTTGGGCTAGGTATGGCAAAAACCCGAGCCCGACCAGATAACTGAAACTTTTTTAGATGCCCGACCCAAGCTGACCCATTTTTGTCAGGTCGATTGCGTCTGGTTAGGTTCTTGAGCATTATGCCCACCCCTAATAGAGAGACCGTGGGAAGAATTTCGAAAAGAGAGAAAAGGAAAGAGGGTTTGAAATAAATAAGAGGGATGGTTTGGTGTTTTGGTGGTTGGAGAGAGTGGTTACAAGATTTTATTTAAATTTTACGTGGCCTTAAAATAAATATGGTAGATCATATCTTCAACTACCTTACATATGAAAGGGATTGGCAACATTATTCATGTTTGGAAGTATTGCCCAGAGATTTTCATACATGAGTTGGCTTTGCGACGATTACTAAAAGCTAAAAAATCTAGGTGAAGAAGTGGAGTGAAGCAAACAAGTGCAGGAAGAAGATATATATGATGGAAATGAACATGTTTCAACTCCTTTGGCATATTTAAATCTATTTTGAAACACAAAACCAAAAGCTTAAACTCAATATCTCTTACATATGACCCTATTTATAAAAGCAACTTCCACCCATAATTATCAAAATCATACATATGCAAGATAATTGTAAAAAAAATATATTATTCATATCTCAGAGCTGGCAAACCTAAAAACCTAGAACAACCAATAATACAACCTATAATATGTTATATGAATCCCACACATCAAACCTTGTAAAATTTATTGTCTTATTACATGCATGCAAACAAAATTGATGGGACAAATATTAAAATACCCTGTTTTTACCTTCAAGCAGGCTAAGCTACAAGTCTATAATTATTGGGACTCCTTCCTTAAGGAGAAGGATGAACCAACCGGCAAAGTGCCCTAACAAACCCGCTCGCAAGTCAAGTTCGCTAGAACACTATTGAACCTCTTTCACTACATCGTACATAATACTATCAGAGTAATCACAAAGAATGTGAAAGTAACTAAAACACAGAAATGAAGCTAGAATTTAAGCCAAACAAAAGTTGGTTATATACAATCCCTTAAATATAGCCATAGCAAAAGTGTCTAAGTCAAAATATTTACAATGGTTTCCTTACCCCCTATACATCACTCTAACTCTCAAAATAATGAACTATGTAGAGAACCAACTAAAATAAACCAAGAACATAGCATTATATTATAACCACCTTTTTCCCTTTGTCAGCGGTAGAAGAACCTAAAATGTTAGAGTAGTGAGCCAATTTATCTGCAGTGTCTCAGTGAGTAATGTAATTTAATCTATAACTTAAAATAAGATTTTCATAGAACAATGTTATGTATGCATGGAAAAATAATATTATGTGAGTGAATGCAATAGTTAATGAATCTTAAATCCACAGTGCAGTCATGCACCTTTCATTTTAAAAATGATTTTAATAATGAAAACACATGCCAAGGCTCTCACTTGCCTTCAAGGCAATAATAAATTCACTCGACGGGCTTACCAGACAGTTAGCCATATTCTCATATAACATTATAAGGATTCGACGGCACATACCTCATTTATGGTAACCTTAGATCCTCGGTAAGTGGGCCAATTGAGAACCCATACAGAACGTACCTCTTGGTACAATAGCATGTGGTCTTCAAAGCTCAACCACAACTAATACCCTAACTCGTACCATCAAACCTCGAGATTCGATGCACATTTTCATTTAAAATCTCATTTAAAGATTATAAATGCATTGCAATATGTAATAACATTTTATTTATGAACAGAATAACAAGTTTAAGTGATAAATTAAAAAACACTACTCACAAGGATGCTCAGGTCTCGGAGCTCCTCTAGTGACCAGTGGCGTCCTGCTAACGTTTGATCCTACATAATTAATGTGGTTTCTTAATATCTACATAAAACTTAGCTCAAATCTAACTTTATTGTCCTTAGTCAAATAAAGGATTGACTCGGTCAATTATGGTCAATTTATTGATTTGGTCAATGTAGTCAACTCTAATCAAGCTTAACATTCGCTGACCTGGATGTTCAACAGGGTCAACGTCGTCAACAAGGTCACTTGATGTCATTAAGCCCCTAATATTGACCCAAAATACAAAAAAAAAAAAAAACCTATATCATCAACACTTGTCCCACTTTTGGTATATAGTAACCAACCTTTTCAAAAATTTGACAATTTAATACAGTAAATGAGAAAATTTTAATTAGTCCTTATGTTATGCATTTTTTTTTTCAGTAAGTATTTCATAATGTTATACAATATTGTATATGTAACATTATATAACAATTCCTATTATTTAACACATGGACTAATTAAAATTTTAATTATACAACACTTGTCCCAATTTTGGTATATAATAACCAACCTTTTCATAAATTTGACAATTTAATACAGTAAATGAGAAAATTTTAATTAGTCCCTATGTTATGCATTTTTTTTCAGTAAGTATTTCATAATGTTATACAACATTCTTTACGTAACATTATATAACAATTCCTATTATTTAACATTATATAACTTTATATACATTTTTTTATTATTAATCCTCAAATTGCATAAATATAAATTTAATATATCAATTGACCTCCAAAAATTCTAATTTTAGTGTCATTGAGTCCAAAATTTCATTCTCGACATTTCAACACCCATTAATTAAAAATTCAATGTCAATATGTATACCTCCTATGTGTCGGGTTCATCTTACCATCTAAATTCTTAAGGCCTAAATGGGTACAAATAAACTATATATCTGTGTTCTACTCATTGATATGAACACAGTGATATATATATAATCACAAGAAATTTGAAGATTGCACTTTGGCCAAAATTTTCTCTTTCATTCAGCTGAGTCACATAGAACTTTGCACAGAAAATGATTTTCTTCAACAACAGGTCCAGATGGGTAAGACTTTGACCAAGGCATGTTATGATCTAGACTTTTCTACCGAATGCCATCTTTATGGGCCTTGCTCTTGTTCTAAGAAACATCCAAACTTTTATCCATTTCTCAAGAAGAAAAAGAAAAAGCATAAGTTTCTTAAAAAGAAAGCACCGTGGCGTTTTCTGCGACAAAAGAAATTGAGAAGGAAAACATCAAGCACACACTGCTTCACATGTAAAAGACAAGAAATTTTGCCAAAAAAATGTCGTTTGTGCACACAGAAGCGTGTAAAAGTTATAGATCAAATCCACTAGCTCACAGATATAGAAATATCTTGTAACATCTCAACGCCCTAGAAATAGGTTTAAGGTCAACCACAAGGTGGGTTGAATCCTATGTTATATTTACAAGTACACAACTTCCACCTTAATTCCTTTATTCTAACACTTATTAAAATCCCTCTTGAATACACTTTTCATTGTGCTTAATATTCAATTCAACAAGTGCAATATATGTAGAAAAAGGAATACACCAAACTCTTAATTTATTCAAATAAAATAAAGGAACTTACATTAAATAATAAACTTGAGTACGTAACTCTTTGATTAAAAATAAAATTTCAGCAGAAGTCTAAAAATCAAAACTTGGGCAATATGCCCTTACAATAAAAATTTTCAATGCTTAAAAAGAATCTAATATCCATAATCTTCATGGCTGATTCAATTTCTTGAAAAATAAAAGACATTGGGTGAGCACATAGCCCAGTGGACCATTCATTAAACAACTAAGTTACTATTTCAAATTAATAACACATCCAATTTCAGACTCTTTCATGCATTAAGTGATTCATACAACGTTTTGGTTTTAAGTTGCCGTTATGACTGAAGGGAGTCCATTCCCCTAATATTCTTATTTTAGATACCCCTCTTTAGGGTGGATAGACAATTCTTTTGTTACTTTCCATTGGATGCCACATACCAAGTATCCCTCAGTTGTGCCCCCATAACCACACACCCTAAGCATGTGATAAAAACACCCATAACATCCCTGGGGATCACTATGACAGTGCGTGGTTCTTATCTTCACTTTCTTATGTTTAAGATCACATAATCATAAAAGAAATTTAGAATATAAATTTTAGAATTTTAAACTACCAAGAAAGCATGAAAACATCATATAGCATGCTTGAAACATTGAATTAAATCTTAAACATGGATTCTAAGCATGACATGCTCTCATGAGTGATTAAAACATAAAAACATGCTAAACTGAAATTAAAATATGATTAAACATGCTGAAACTAAAATAAAACATGCTAAAAATTAGAATTTAAACAAGCATGAATATGCTAGAAATTTAAGATAGCAAAGTAGAAGTTTAAGAAATCCCCTCCACCTTAATCCAAGTTTCTTTGTAGAATCTGGCAGAGGTTCCCCTTATCTACCATTTTTAAAACTTGAAGAACTTTTAACCACCAACAAAACTACTTCAACAACTCTCTCAAAAACTGAAATAAGAACTTCTCACACAAGAAAGAAAAGAGAGTGAGAAGAGGTGCCAAGAAGAGGGTAAGAACAAGCAAAGAGGGAAGTGTTAACTTTTTGTTTTGGGATGAGATGAATGTGAGCAAGAGGAAATTTTTATAGGTGTTCATGAGCACAAGGGGGACGATTTGGGCAGACTTGGGCAGCTCACAAAGTTGGGCAAGTTTTCAAACACTCATGGGACGGTTTGGATTGAAATAGGCATGTGGGCTCATGGACCATTAAAGCTTGCTAGTTTCCTATGAGCTATGATTTGATTCTCTATTAAATTTGTTAATTAATTTCAAAGAATAATTTTAGACTTAGAACACTTCTAATCTTAGATGGGACGTCCCCTTGTGGATAAGCAGATGCTCATTAAACTTTCTTATTTAGGCTCTTGCTTGCTCATCACACAAGATACACATGGAATGCTTCCTATTTCTTCATTCTTGGACGTCAAGCATGGGGAGTATGCAATCAAACTTGAAGGGACACTATATCATAGTCTAATATTCAAATCTAAGCTCAAGGAAACTTCTTAATTGATTCAAACTCCAAAGTTGGCACACCACATGTGGAATTTCCCTTGATTTGGCGCTAATTTGAGGGGAGGAAACTTTCCTATTTTGATTTCTTGTGTGAGTATGAGGACGGCTAGGGTTTTGAGAACATGAATCAGATTTCAAATCCTTCTAATTTGGGTTGTTCACATGTGTGCTCGCACACACACTTACATATGCGCTGCTTTAGCACAAATTGTGTATGGTTCACATGATCAAATTATGGTGTTCATGGAATCAACCTTCTTGGATTTTCCAATTCCTATGGGACGTCTCATTCCTTGGGTAGGTGTGGGTATACATGATCAGTTGTATGGCATATGGGATCACTTTTCATGAATTCAAATGATGGACACGTCCCAGAGAGCTTTGGGTAGGGTAGGATGCACATGATCATGGTGTTGCACCTATGTGTCTTGTACATGTTAGGGGTGGCCATGACTTCATGGGTTCACAAAAATTAAATAAAAATTAATATCTCCTTATTTGCAAGAAATTATGATTTATAACCTATAGTTTTAGAATCACATGAATCTAATGCAAATTTTAAGGTATGGTTTGGCCCAAGGTGATTTTCCCTCAAAAACTTTCCTTATTTAAGACCCACGGAGGTCACTAGGCAAATGAAAACCCAAATCTTGGCCAATTGTTTTGATTTTTTGATATATCATTCATTTTGTTAGTTCAAGTCATTCTATTTCATTTTGGGTTATTTCGATCCCCCGAAGTGTACCTTAAATGCCAATTCTTTCCTAATTTGGACCTTTTAAATTGTGTTTGGCAAATGAAGACTCTAACTTTAACCTATTATTCTAATTATTGGATATGTTGTACCATTAGTTGGTTCATGTCACCTTACTTCATTTCAAATTGTTTTGGGTCCCTATGGGTCGCTAAATAAGAGTTTAGGAACTTGCCAAATTTAGTCCTGAAATGAGTCCAATTTTATTTTGCACCCAAATTTTATTAAATAAATGATAAATTTTATTTAATTGAGCATAGAGAATTCAGGGTATTACATATCTGATGTGGAATATCTTTTTTTCGCTTGATGAGGAATATTTCCCAGAAGCTTTAATGGCCATATCTGGCACCCAGGCTTTTATTTTGAATACTAGCCCGTCCTCCAATAGACTTCACAATCTCCCACATGCCAACAACTTTGATGCATCCTTCGGCTTTACCCAGTGAATGGTGGAAACTCTTCACCAATCCTTTAATATTGCTGGAAAGAGCTCTTTGGAAATCACACTCATTAGCAAGCTAGTCAAGATTCGTCTAGATCCTTTGCTCACCTTCAAACATTGAATCTTAGGAGCACCAACTTTGTCAAAGGATTTTATTATTGGATATGATATTATTCAAAAGATCAAAAATCTTATCTGGACACCTCAAGGGTTAACAACTTCATCTGCTTTTGTTCCTTGGGTATCTTCGATTTCCCCAATAGTGAATTCTAATGATCGAGTCCATACTTTGTGCCAACAACTCTCAGATCATTGCTATGCTAAAAGTTACTCGAATTTTTTTGAAGAAGTGTTCTTTCCTACTTTGGCAAAATCCAAAATTCTGTGTTCAACTCCCATTTAAGCTGAATGAAGATATAAATCCTACCAAGGCTACCCATCATGGGATGCCCCCATCACAGCTTACCTTGGTCCTTCAAGAAGTTGAATAGCTACAATCTCAAGGCCCTATTAAGCCCATAGACTCTCCATGGGCTTGTGAAGCCTTTTATGTTAATAAGAGATCAGAATAGGTAACAGGTAAAGTTAGACTGGTAATTAATTACCAGCCACTTAATGTCTCTCTTCAAGATGAAAAGTTTCCTCTACCTCAACCGAAAGTATTATTTCAACACCTCTTTGAGGCCCAGATCTTTTCAAAATTTGACTATAAATTTGAATTCTGGCAATTGGGTATTCACGTCCACCAAAGACAACTTTTGTTATTCTTGGTCACCATTATCAGTTGACGGTTATGCCTTTTGGTCTCAAAACAACACGTTCTCTCTTCCAGAAGGCCATGACAAAGATTTTTATGCCTCTACAGCAACACTCATTAATCTATATTGACGATATCCTCTTTTTTTCAAAGGATGTGGATTCTCATGTTGCTCTTGTCACTTGCTTTCATGTCTTTGTCTTGCTCATGGGCTCATGCTTTCAGAGAAGAAAATGCAGTTTCTCCAGATATCTATCGATTTCCTAGGCATGAACATTCAAGAAGGGAAGATTGTGACGTAACCTCACATTTCCCTTAAGATACTGGAGTTTCCCGATATCCTTCCAAATAAAATCTCAATCCAATAGTTTTTAGGACTTGTAAATTACATGGGAGTTTTTATTAAAGGATTATCTAAACTCACTAGTAAGCTCTTGACTTTGCTAAAGAAATCATTTCCTCCATGGGATTCCTCACATACTACAGCTGTCTAAGCCCTTAAACTGCAAGCATAATCATTACCCCAACTCAAGATTCCAGGCTCTGGCCAACGCATCCTACAGATTGATGCAAATGATGAACATTGGGGTGTTATTCTCTTTGAACAATTGCCTGACAATTCCAAAATGATCTGTGGCTACAAAAGCGGAGCATTCAAGCCCTTAAAACAACATTATCACTCCACTTTCAAAGAAATTCTGGCAGTTAAAGAGGTATTGAAAAAGTTTAGTTCTTTCTAGTTAGCCACCATTTTCACATAGAAATGTATATGTCAAGTTTTCCCAAAATGTTATAATTCAAACAAAAAGTATTGCCAAATCCTCAGCTTCTTCGCTGCAAATTGTTTCTCTCAATACTCTTTTTTAGTCAAACACATTTTGGGAAAAATTAACATTTTGGCTAACTTTTTATCTCGTCCTAAATTTACTCATTTCATCAGGGTCATTGAGTCTTCCTCCTCTAACCCCGACCCATCTGATGGTGTATCTCCTTTTGATCAGTTGATGGATTTCTTTTCCCGCCTTCCTATGAAACTTCCATCTCAGCCAAATATTGATAGCCATCTTGAAATTGTTACTTGAAATCATGGGATGATCTTTAGGCATATCCCTCATCCCACTTTTCTTTTTCTTTTTCCATTCTGATTACCATCTTAATATGATCTCCTGAAAGCTGCTTATTGCCTGCTTATGTACCTAATTCATTCCTGGTGGATATGATTTAGCATTGACAAAAATCGGCTTAAGGCTTATCTTTTTCAAATGATTATTGTTAATACTCAGTATCAATATTCTCGTCCCGATCCTTATCAAACAAGATTTCTATTATATTTTGTTGATCATTATCAGTGGTTGCAAGTACTTCAAGAATGGCCCTATAGATACATCACAGTGATCTTTTATGCACCTATTGCCTCACCATCTGAGCATACTAGCACTTGAGATGATCCTATAGCTACTGTGGAATTAGACTTTTTCTTTAAAGTTCTCAGGTCCAAATCTCCTGCATTACAATATTATGCTCACAATGCCACAAACATTAGAGAACCCAGACATGCAAATCAACCACTATGGTGGCTGCACTTCCATTTTTGTTATCAATTTCAACATGACTTGATGATGAATGGAACCAAGCCTCCCAGCTAAATACTTGGAACCCAAGGAGTTGCCAGCCAAAATATGCTACCCTTTTCCATGGTAAGGTAGGCCTCAATAAAACCCAAAACCAGTTACATGCAGAGTTTTGGATCTTTTTAATCAGTATCTGAATCATCACCCGCACCATATCATGGACCTAGTTCATTCTATTGATTACTATGCGGCCCATTCTGCGGATCAATATCCATGGCTTGATCATAATAACTCAGATGAACCTAATGAGACATAAAAGTTCTAATCATCATATCTATTGGCAACATCTTTGAGAACATGTATTAAAGGATTGATGAAAGGGTTTCCACCATTTACTGGGTAAAGCTGAAGGATGCATCAAAATTACTAAAGCACCTGTATCAATCAAGGCAACTAAGTTTATTGGATTATGATAAGGGGTTAGATATACTTATACCTTGGCATGTGGGAGATTGTGAAGTCAATTGGAGGACGGACTAGTATTTAGAATAAAGGTCTGGGTGCCAGATATGGCCATTAAAGCTTCTGGGGAATATTCCTCATCAAGCGAAAAAAAAGATTCCACATCAAATATTTTTGTATTTGTGAGCTGGTGGATTTGTTCTATAACTTTTGCATGCTTTTGTGTGTGTAGGGGACATTGTTCTGCAAAATGTCTTCGTCTTTTTGCATATGAATCAATGTGTGTTTGATGTTTTCCTTCTCAATTTCTTTTGTTGTAGAAAATGCCACGGTGCTTTCTTTTTAAGAAACTTATGTTTTTTCTTTTTCTTCTTGAGAAAAAGGAGCAAAGTCTGGATGCTTCTTAGAACAAAAGCAAGGCTCATAAAGATGGCATTTGGCAGAAAAGTCTGGATTATAACAAGCCTTGGTCAAAGTCTTACCCTGTAACAGCCCAACCCCCATTTTCTTTGAGCATTGGACATAACCACTATTCTTTGACAATGGACTTAACCATTTGGTAGGTTGGGCCGGTATTACATTACAAGTGACTCACACTTGACTTTTTATTTCAATTATCTCATGACTCAATGATAATCAAGAGTACTCAACTCAAATTTAGAAACAAGTTTAACTAAGGCAACTACAAGAGAGAAAAAGGAAATTCTTGATCTTTGTTTATTCAAAAAGGGAAAGCAAAAAACTTTCTGATTCAAAATTTATTACAACGAAAGTTTTTAATTAACTTGCAGCAAAAATTCAAAACTTGGGCAACATGCCCTACCTAGAAACTTTCTAAAAGTGAACTTTCCAAACATAGACTTATCACTAATATGCAACGTCTTCATGGTTTAATTTCTTGAAAAATAAGAGAGGAAGGGGTGAGCACAAAGCTCAGTGGATCTTTTCAAATAACCATCTTTCAAATTCAAATCAATAACACATTTATAATTCAAACACTTGCATACATTAGGCATTTCAAACATCGATTTGTTTCAAGTTGAGACTAAGACCAAAAGGGTTTTAAGGCCCTTGATGTTCTTGACAAAGTACCTCCTTAGAGTGAAATATGACATGTCTTAGCCAATTTCATTGGACTTTTGGGACTTAGGGACTTTTACCCACCAACCAAGTACTTTGGTCTTAAAACTATATGAACTAATCATATGAAAAGAACATCCATAGCAACCCACATGTTCTTATGATGGTACATGGTTATTATTACCATCTTCTAATGTTAAATCTCATATCAACGAATCATAAAATATATTTCAAAACATGGAACTAACATAAATAAAATTCAGAATACAACAATCTGAAAATCAAATCATGGAACATGCACAAACATGCATCATTCTTTGAAATAAAACCTAAGCATGATACTAAGCGTGACATGGATATTATGAATGCATAAACATGAACATGAATCAAATCTGAAACTGAAATCAATTTTAAAATACTGAAACTAAAAATATTTTGATTTCTATAAACTATAAAAATAAAGAATATGCTACTAATTCAAATAAGAAAAAGGGGTGTTCTAGAAATCACTTCCACCTTATGATGTTTTCTCCCAAAATTTTCAGCAAGGATTTCCAACATTTTAGCACTTTCAAACACCAACAAAATCACTCAAAATAACTCACTAAGCTATTGAAATTGAAACTTCTCACTTATGAGCAAGAGAAAAGAGAAGTAAGAAGGGGTGACAAGAAAAGGGTAAGAACAAACAAAGAGAGAAGTGTCAACTCTTTGTTTTGGGATGAGAAGAATGTGAGCAAGAGGGGGTTTATATAGATTTTCAGTGAGCATAAGGGAACGTCTTGGGCTGTCTTGGGCAACTCACAAAGTTTAGGCAAGTTTCCAAGCACTCATGGGATGGTTTGCATAAAGAGGGCAAATGTGTTCATAGTTGGCAAGTGGGACCATTATGGCTTTCTAATTCAAAAGCTATGAGTACAATCTTGTTTTCTAACTATGTGTGAACACAAAAAAGGTTTAAATCATATTCTAATTCAAATGGGATGTCCCATATGTGCTCATGACAACTTTCTTTTTGGTTTTCTTACTTGTTTATCACACAAATATACAAGGAATACTTTCCCATTCTCTTATTTCTTGGACATCAAGTATGTGTGTACACTCTCAGATTTGAGGGGACACCATAGAATAGTCAAAGATGCTCATCTTGGTTTTAGAAAACTATCTAAATAGGGTTTCTCACATGTGTGCACACACACATGTACTTGGTTGGATCAATTTTGTCTTAAGTGGGTGTGGATGTACACAATCAAATGGGGGTGTATATGGAATCATGTCTCATGGTTTCTAGACCATATAAAACTTCTACTAATGTGGGTGTACTGAATCATTTGCATGGAACATGAGATCATTTTACAAGGATTTAAATAAAGGAAACATCCCATGGAGCTTTGGGTAGGGTGAGAGTGTTCTACCCATGTGACTTGCACATGCTTAGGGTGTATGTTTATGTCATGATGACATCATCACCATTTATGGGTTCACAAAAATTTGAAAAAAAATCACTATCTCATTATTCACAAAGAATTATGGTCTTTATACTATTGTTTTGGAGTTACATGATAAAATTAAGAATTTGAATATATGATTTGGTCAAATTGGTTTTCATTTACTTTCCTTATTTAAAACTCACTGAAGGCACTATGAAATAAAAATTCAAATCTTGGCCAATTGTCTTGATTTTTGTACATGTTGTTTATTTTGTTATTTCATGTCATCCTATTTCGTTTCGGGTCCTTTTGATTCCCTGAAATACCCTAAATGCCAATTCTTTCTAATTTGGACCCCCTAAAGGGCGTTTGGCAAATGAAAACCCTAATCTTGACCAATTGTTCTAATTTTTGGATATATTGTCCAATTAGTAGGTTCATGTCATTTTACTTCGTTTTAGGTTGTTTTGGGTCCCTAAGGGTCACCAAATGAGACTTTTGGAAACCTGCCAAATTTAGCCCCGAAATGAGCTCAGTTTCATTTTGCACCTAATTTTACTTAATTGATCTTGAATTTCATTTAATTAAATATAGAGTTTTCAGGGTATTCATACCCATCTGGAGTTGTTGTTGAAGAAAATCATTTTTTGCGCAAAGTTCTGTGTGGCTTAGCCGAATGAAAGAGAAAAGTTCACCCAAAGTGCAGTCTTCAAATTTTTTGTGATTAGTGTTCATATACTGATGAGCCTTATAAGAAAGTTGGCGAGGGAAAGAATTTAAAAACACTATTTTGAGATTATTATCATTGACACCTTTTATTAAATAAAAGATCTGAGACATTTTCTCATAGTGTGCTTGACTATCTATCATCTTAAAGGAGTAACATTTGATAGTTAGAAATTTTTCACTAGCTTGGTCAGCATATTGACCAACGGCTCCAACAAAAATAATATAAAGGAGACCCAAAAATTCAAGAATAGGTTTTTGGAGGAAACTTATCTGCATGTATTCTTGAATAGCATGCCACCAGTCTCTTAGGCTTCCAGAGAATCGTGTTACCAGTTTTTCGAGCATGATTCGATTAATAGCTCCATGTTTGAGAAGTTTAGCCTGACACCAAGAAAGCATATCTTGAAAATAAAGGGGCCATTCATCAAAGGATAACTTGTTAAGATTAAAGGTGTGAAAACCATTAGAAGTTCCTTTTGATTTAGTGCTAGCAGGCTTTGGCGATGGCACCATGTCCATATCATCATCAGGTTCCTTTGGAGGATCAACATGGGATCTACTAGATTCACCAGTTTGAGAGGCAACTAAAATATTTTCTTCTTCAAAAGAAGAATGATCATCAGAAGGATCAGAAAAAGATATGTCCTCAGAGTCTTCAGATGCAACAATATGTAATCAGGGTGGAGAATCCTCTTTTCGAGCTCTGTATGCAAGGAACGAGGATAGATGATTTGGAGAGGTTGACGGCTCGTTGGAAGAAAGGGTCATCACAACTTTTTGTTTGGCTTTGTCCTTTGGTCTTGGGAAAATCTTTTTAGGTGGAAGAGGGTTTTCAAGAGGAGATGAGGCAGGAGTTACAAGTAGTTAACTTGAGCTGGTGCGTTGGTGATGTTGGAGTTTGCAGGAGGAGGGAAAGAGAGAGGAGAAATAGGGTGTTGGAGACATAGTAGATTGGACAATATGAGGATCATAAGGGACATGTCTTGAGGACAAAGCCCTTATATCTTAGAGTTGTGCTTCCAACGATTTTTGTTCTCGTTCCAAAAAGGCAAAAATAAAGTTGCCATATTAGCATAGCTGTCAATTGATTTAACCAGAGTTTGTAATTCCTAGTGGATTTGGTCAAGACGATCATGTATGGCAATGATGACATGATCTTGGGAGTCCTGTTGTTGAATAATTTGCTGTTGTTTCTGAGCAATGGACTTTAGAAGATCATTTTGGTATAAAACATTATTTGATTGCCAATTTAATACAACCTCAGAATTAGTCAGTGGTCAAAAATTCAGTTCGTCTAGCTTCATGATTTTTGTAGGTTTAACTTGTTACTGCATGTGACACCTAGTGAAAGGATCCTCTGTTTTATCATTTTGTAGAGGTTTTGAAGAAGAGTTCTCTGAGATGACAAAGCAATCAAGAGTATCCGTATCAAGTGAAATGTAGTACTGAAAACAACCAGAATCAGAATTAATGTAGCCAATAGCAGGATCATCCTGTTCATATCGTTCCTGTAAGATCTTCTGAGAAGATTTTTTGTGGCGAGGTTTTTTAATATCGTATTTTACCTCAAAATCATGTTCTTCACAGGAAGGACAATTACAAGAATCCCGCCATATATGAGAAAGATGATGTTGGGCTACATAATTAATTTCTGCCATTTGGATTCTAGTTGTAATAGGTTGAGATTGAATAGTAGTAGATTCTGGAAAAACTATTTCTACAAGACCATTAGAACATTGTCGATGAACAACATGCGAAGACTGTTGGACTTCTGTTTCTTGGAATCATGCCTCATAGCTAGTAATCCATTTCTTAGGAAAAAGATGTTGAAGCCTTTCAGGAGGGAGAGCTCGAGGAATGAATGTAGGTGAGACTTCCCCATGTGAGTTGATCTCTAGCATCAAGCTATCCATAGAATTTCCTTTGTAAGGAATATCTATGTCATGGTTTTGGATTCTATAAGCAATTTGATAATGGACAGTAGCATCAAGGGTTGTCTGAATTTGGGGAGTGCCAGAAAGTTGGGTTGTAGGCATAAATTATTGAGTTCATGGGATCTTGAAGAGAAACATTAAAGTTAGGGTAGAAAGTGATAAAAATAGTGCCTAAATTCAAGGTTGTCTGGACTGTGCCAATAACTACATCGAAATATTGTAACATCTAAGAGTCAAGAAGAGCAATTCGAGAGATTGCTTCTGTGGCCTTTCTACCATTAAAAGTAATAGAGATCTTTATAGCACCATAATGAAGATGGTTATATCCATCTTTTCGCCATTTAGGTAAAAGGGAAGAGGGAAGAGTGAGAGAGAAGAAATGTTCTACTTGGTCTAATGGGACTTGATGTTCATTGAAATTTAAAATCTAGACATACTATTTGATTGGGCTCTTAGGGGTTTGTTTTTTGAACAAACTTGTGATCTTTTTTGTGAAAGTAAGTGAAGGAATATGGTAAAGATGTTGTGAGAGAATAGGAACAAGCTCTGGTAGGGGAACTACTCCTTATGAATCAGGGAGGTACTTAGCTTCATAAAAACCATCAAACTTAGAAGCAGCACAAGAAGCCTCCAACGAAGATGAGGAGTCTGCAATTGTGAAGAAACACTGAAGTTGGCACCAAAACTGCTGTAAATGCCTAAAAGCGCCTATCTATCGACTGTAATCGGCGAAAGTAAGAGTTTACAAGTAGTGAGTCGTTAATGGAGGAGACACTATTCTTCTGGGAGAGGGCTTACTAGCGATTGATTGGGAGAAGGTGAAAATGAGTCTAAAGAAGTCAAAGAAAGTGGAGAAGAGGGATTCTAGGAAAGACGGGTAATCCAAAGGTCAAGGATTTTAGACAAGGGAAGGTTCGAGGCCTTTTAATTACCCACCTTTCCTAGAATCCCCCCTCTCCACTTTCTTCGACTTCTTTATATACATATTTTTACTATCCTAGTAAAAATGCATCCTAGTTTTAGGTCATATAATAGATTAACTCTTCTGTTGAAAATTACACTAGAAAAACTGTAATTTATCACTATCATATAATTTTGTATTTAAAAGAGCTGACAATAATTTATCCAAAGCGATGGATCTTTGAGAAAATGATAGTTTTTTCCCTCTTTCTTTCTTTTTCTTTCTCTTTTTTTTTCCATCTTTTTCTTTTTCTTTTCTTTTCCATCTTTTTCTTTCTGTCCCCCTTTTTCGTTTTGCTTTCCTCTCTTTGATTTTTCTTTCCTTGGATAGAGTAGTTGTGTATGAAATGAATGTGGAAGCAAGTCTTTAAATAGAGAGTAATTTAGGGTGGGTCCCACCTAAAAATAAAAATCAAAATAATCCATTTGACTCTATCCATCCACATCATGCATTATTTTTCATCCATCTTTATTAATATATATGTATATGTATACACATATATATCTATGTATGTATATGTATATGAATATATTTAAATAATCTTATCTACCAACTCATCCATCTTTATCTCTTTATTATTTTTATAATTATTATAAATTATATATATTAAATAACCTTATCTACCAACTCATCCATCTTTATCTCTTTATTATTATTTATTTATCTTCATTTATAATTCATTAATTCATACATAAAAACATATGTTGAACCCATCGACTTAATGTTTAAAAAAAATGTACAGTCTCCCCTCTTTAGAACATACATGTTGGACCCGTCAACTCATCCATCTTTAATATATATACGAGTCGTTACAATCTCCACTCCTTAGAACAAATTTCGTCTTCGAAATTTACTAAGACAAGAAAAAATCAAGAAGCAACTCTCATAATCTTAGGGAAGTGACTCGCCATATAGTCCTTTCACTCTCATGTGTCCTGTTCGGCACCATGAAAGTGCTAACATACACACACACCATCGGTGTCTCCTTGTGGCACAGTTTCTTCATGGCTTGATCAATGATGGCTACTGGAGCCTCATTGTATGTACAATCCTCTCGCAACTCAACATGTATCCAATCAATCATGTGCGAGGGATAAGGCTAGTTCTTTCTCAACATCGACACATGAAACACATTTTGTACTCCCGCTAATTGAGGCGGCAATGCCAATTGGTATGCCGTAGAACCTATTGTTTCGAGAATCTCGAAAGACTCAATATATCTAGGAGGGAGTTTCCCTAAAACACCAAACTAAGTCTACCCTTTCCAAAGGAAAGTTCGAAAGAGTACATGATCACCAACATCAAACTCAAGGATCTTCCTCTGGTTATTCGCATAACTCTTCTATCGATCCTGAGCTGTCTTCATATTCTGACGGATCTGCTGAATTTTCTCATTTTCCTCTTGTACAAAAGTAAGGCCCAAAACTATTATATCACCAACCTCAACCCAATAAGCTAGCGATCAGCAATGTCGACCAAATAATGCCTCAAACAGTGCCACATCGATACTCACCTGGTAGTTGTTATTATATACAAATTCATACACTGCCAAATGATCCTCCTAGCTACCACCAAAATCAAGAACACATGTACGAAGCATATCCTCCGAAATCTGGATTTCTCTCTCAAACTGACCATTAGTCTATGGGTGGAAGGCAGTGCTTAAGTTTACTTTAGTCCCCAATTGACTTTGCAAGCTTTGTCAAAAATTGGATGTAAACCGAGTATCTCTATCGGACACAATGGACATTAGGACCCCATGTAATCTCATGATCTCATGGATATACACTTGACTCAGTCTCTCAATCGAATCTCTACTATACATGGGGAGGAATTAATAGACTTAGTCAATTTGTCCACAATAACTCAAATATATTGTGTCTCGGCTGATTCTGGGGTAAACCCATTACAAAGTTTATGGTAATGTACTCTTATTTCCACTTAGGAATAGGCAAGAGCTGTAGTCAACCACCGGGTCTTTGGTGCTTAGCATTAACCTACTGGCATGTGCACATCTCTACATGAAGGCTACAATATCTCGCTTCATCCTCGACCACCAATAAGTACATCAAGCATCCTGATACATGTTATTGGTGCCTGGATACATGATATACCTCGAGCGGTGCAACTTTGCTAGTACTCCCTGTCTCAGGTGAGGGTCATCTGATACCCACAATCGTCTCTTAAACCTTAGTGTAATATCACTGTCAATTGACCACTCCACATGAGAAGTATCGTCTGTTCACTCTTGGTACATCACATAATCAACGTCATAAGGCTATACCTCTATAATCTCCGCAAGCAGCATCGGCTAGGCTTTCATCTATGTACTGACTAATCTCAATCGAAGTCTCGTGGATGTTTATCATTATCACATATTCAATCATCTTCCACTCTTAAGACATATGTCTAGTTACACAAGCAAACTTGACCTATACTTGGCTCAGCGCATCAACCACTACATTGGCTTTCTCGGGATGGTACTCAATAGTGAAGTTATAATCCTTAAGTAGTTTCATCCAGTTTCTCTGCCTCATGTTCAAATCTTTCTAAGAAAACAAATACTTGAGGCTCTTATGATCATAATAAAGCGTGAAATGCTCACCATACAAATAGTGTCGCCAAATCTTGAGTGCAAACACCATTGCTGTCAGCTCTAAATCATGGATGGGGTAATTTTTCTCACGCACCTTCAACTGCCGTGAGGCATAAGAAATTATCGTTTACCCTACATTAGCACACAACCAAGGCATGTCTCACACGCATCTGTCTAGATTACCAACTCATGACCTAGTTTAGGTAGCACAAGTACTAGCGCAAATGTCAAGTGATGTTTTAGCTCAAGAAAAACTTATTTACACTTATCTGTCTATATAAAGGGTATGTCTTTCTGGGTAAGTTTCATCATGGTGTAACAATCTTCGACACAAATCTATGATAATAGTTTGCCAAACCTAAGAAACTACAGATCTTCGTCACTGCGGTAGGTCTCAGCCAACTGATAATAGTCTCGACCTTAGTCGAATCAATAGAAATATCCTCGACTCCTACTACATGGCCTAAAAATCGAACCTCTGTCAACCAAAACTCGCACTTGCTAAACTTAGCATACTAGCGGTGATTTCGAAGAGTCTTTAATGCAATCCTCAAATGTTTAGATTGTTCCTTCCTAGTCTTCGAGTAAATAATTATGTCATCAATAAAAATAATAATGAATGAGTCGAGATAGGGATGAAACACTTTCTACATTAGGTCTGTGAACACCGCAGGGGCATTTGTCATGCCAAACGACATGACTAGGAGCTCAAGTGCCCATAACGAGTCAGAAAGGCTATCTTTGATACATCTTCTTCCTTAACCCCCAACTGATGGTACCCTGACCTTAATTCTATCTTCAAAAATGATATGGCAACTCTGAACTGATCAAACAAGTCATCAATGTGCAGAAGAGGGTACTTGTTCTTTATTGTCACCTTGTTCAACCATCATAGTGGATACACAAGCAAAGGCTCCTATCTTTCTTCCTCACAAACAATATTGGTGCACCCCAAAGTGACACAATAAGGGTTATAAAATCCTTACTCAACACTCCTCTAACTGGACCTTCAACTCATGCAATTCCTTAGGCGTCATTCGATAAGGAGAAATCAAAATGGGTTGCGTCCCTCGAATAACCTCAGTGATGAAGTCGATTTCTCGCTTAGGAGGCAAGCTGAGTAAATCCTCAGGGAAAATATTAGGAAAATCTTTGACAATAGGAATCTCATCAATACTCATCCGTGAAGGTCCCTCATCTATAGTGGTTAGACCAGCTAGAGTATCAGTCTTATACTAAGTCGCCATTCTGCCTTGTGTCCTTGATTTATCAGAGGCATTACCCTGAAAGATAATAATAGGTTGCCTTCGTATCTAAAATGCCACTCTCTTGGCAAAATAGTTGACATGTGCATGGTAAGTGGCTAGCCAATCCATCTCGAGTATAGCATCAAACTTTAGGAATTCTAACACCCGAAGGTCAATAATGGTCTCAAAGTTACCCAACCTCAAAAAACAACCCTCACAAATCAGGTTAGGGTAAACATGGTCCTTGGCTACAGGACTCAACATGAGCCAAATAGGTGCCTTAAGAGGTATAAGTCCAACCTATCTATGGTAGGTCTAGAGAGGAATGATAAAGTAGAACCAGCATCAACCAACACATATAAGGTAGAATCTAAAATAGAAATAATACTTTCTACCAAAGTCATGGTAGCCTCCAGATTAGGCTGGGTGACTGCCTATGCCCTCCTTCGAGTGATGGTAGTGGTGCGTACACTAGAAGCTAAAACAAACATAAGGCAATCATATCACTTGTGGCCTGACTGACCACTCTTAAAACATGTAATCTGACGCCCCTGCTTAGCATGATAGCTCTGGCCCTAGTCCTAGCTTCTGTGCCCTGAATACCTGCCTTTGCCTTGACCTCTACCTCGGCCCCCATACTGGATTAGTGGTTGTCCTACTGGCCGATTAGTCTATACTAGGGTGGTGGCAGTGATCAGGATTACAGGAGATGGTTGACTCTACTCTCTTCTAGATTGTCCCTACAAATATTTCTTCTTCCTCAAATTTCTACTCAACCGAGGTCTACCACGATAACTACACCTGAGTCAGTAACTGGGGTTGTAACTGTAGCTACAGCTGCGTTTGCAAAATGGCACCCTGTACGATTTGGACCATCGGATGCTCATCCCTACCGTTCGTCTCAAACTATATCGCCTGCCTCTGAATAGTCTCAAGGGTAGCCTCACTAGGCGTTGATGTCGCTTTTCTGATATTGGCCCTCAGCTGTTGACGAAAGAATCCTACTCTCTCCCTTGGGTTACCCACTGGTTCCAGCGCATAAGCCTCTAGTTGGAGAAATTTGTGGGTATATTCCCTCATTGACATGTCCCCCTATTGTAGGGTCAAAAAATCCACTTTCTTATACTCCATCGCTGTCTCAAGAACATATACACTCAAGAATAATTCTCGAAAATGGGCCCATAAAGAAATCTGCCCCTCTATCATCTAGGTGGCCTTCTACAAAATGGCGGCTTCATACTCAAGCATATGTGCAGCAAAGAATACTTGGTTTCCCTTGGACAACGTTGATGGGCCCATGAAGAAATCTGCCCCTCTATTATCTAGGTGGCCTTCTACCAAATTGCAGCTTCATACTCAAGCATATGCGCAACAAAGAATACCTGGTTCTCCTTGGACAACCTCAATGTCTCTGCGCTCTTCTCAATATTGAGAAGCCAATTCTTTGCCACATCCAAACTTAGGCCCCCATGAAACTCTTAGGGTCTCAGTTTCAAAAACCTCTATCATGGGTAGTCTCATCTACCTGTCTTACTGGGGCAACCTTTGTGCGGTTTGCTATCCTTTCATTCGCTTCGATCTGAGGTACAACTGGTATAGGGGGGCTACTAGCTTAGCTCTCTATCTCTCAGCCTCAATCCTATCCAGTCTCTCTGTCAATAAGGTTGTCTGGGCCTGAGTAGCTTCAGTAGACGCCCTAATCAAATCCTCGAACCTCTGTATGGGGTCCTGCTCTATAACACCCCGACCCCCTGTGTTATTAATTGGACTTAACCATTTAGACAATGGACTTAACCAGTTGCGGGCCAGGCCAGTGTTACTTTACAAGTGACACAACTTGACTTTCTAATCCCAATATCCCATGCCTTAAAAAAAACGTACAAAGCTAAATTATAAGAGATAAAAGGAAATTCATACTCTTTATTTAATCATAAAGAAGAGTACATAAAAATAAATATGTCTACAGTGGAATTAAAGACATAAGTGGGCAAACATACCCTACATAAAAATTTCAAGATAAAAGGACTCTAAAAGGGAGGCGTCCCACATTCTTCTTCACAAGTTCAAATTCTTGAAAAATGTTAAAGGAAGAGTGAGCACAAAACTCAGTGGATCTTAAACAACTATCCTCATATTCAAGACATTAACACATACATATTTCAACCACTTTCAAGCATTAGGGTGTTTCAAGCATTTAGATTGTGTAAGTTGTAATTTAGACCATTTTCAACCCTTGATGTTCTAAACTAAGTGATTCCTTAGAGTGAAATATGACGTTTCTTAGTCTATTTCATTGGACTTTGGCCTTAGGGATTTTAACCCACCAACCAATCATTTAGGTATTATAAACCTCATGAACTAATCATAAGAAGAGAACCCCCATAGTGTTACTCAAACAATTATGATGGTACGTGGTTTGTATCATTATTTTTCTCATCTTAGATCTCATGTTCGAGAAATAATAATAATATTTCAGATCATACAATAAACTGGAAAATAAATTTCAGAATTTAAGAACACATGAAACAATTCATTCATCATTCAAAATCATGTACCAAAACTTGGAACTCATCCCTAAACATGATACTACCATGAATGATCATAAAAATAGGCATGATCTTAAACATTTATGGATTTGAAACATTGCATGAATGGGAATAGACAAACTGAAACTAAACATTTAAAATTCTCAGAAAAACAAATCAATCGAAATGGATATGCTAATAGCTTAAATATAAAAAGGTTTAAAAGGGCAACTTCCACCTTAGCTTTAAATGTCTCCCAAAAATCCAGCAGCATTTCCCCCACATTTTTGTCACTTCAAACCTCCACAAAACCACTCTCTAATGATCAATAAAACTCTGAAACTAGAATCCCTTCGTTAGGCACAAAATGAGACGTCAAGAAGAGGAAGAGAAAGAAGAAGGAGAGAGCACAATAGGGGCGTTTCACTTGCTCTTGAAATGAATGATTTGTGAACAATGAAGGGGGTATTTATAGTTTTCAAACACACTAAGGGACTTCCATGGGCAGCTAGGGCAGCCACTCTCATTTGGGCAACATTCCAAACACTAAAGCTAGGACATGGTAAGTGTGCATATTTTGGCATGTGTGTATATCCCTTTTGTGGGCCCACTAGTGATCTTGCTAGTCTTTGTTTCTAATTCAATTTCAGAGACTGAAATTCTTCTAGAACCCTTCTAAAATGGTATTGGATGTCCCATAGAGAGAGTGAATATTCTCTCATATCTTTTCCCTTTGATTCCTTTGCTTGCTCATCACACTTAGGCAAAAAGACATGTTTTTCTTCTCTTTTCTTTGGACATCCAGCTAGTGGGTGTATGATATGAAAGCATGAGAGGCACCATATCATACTCTGATTTTCAAATCTTGAACAAGGAAACTCTCCCTTTGAAGTTAGAATCTAATTTGGGTGTTTTTGGAGGGAATCCCTCAATCTTGGCACCATGTGTACATGAGATCACTATATATACACTTTCCATCTTAATTTTTCCTCCTTTAAAGGTGATGGATAGGATGAGATCAAGAGTATCTTTCTTGTTCTAGAATCTTCTAATAAGGATTGTCACTTGTGCAAACTCACACATACACACATGTGGACCGGTTTTGGCTTAATTGGCAACGAGGTGCACATGATCACTACATGGTGTACATGGGATCATCCTTTTATGGATTTCTATAGGTGATGCCTCTTGTGGGTGTATTGAATCATTAATGTAGTGTTTAAAATCATTTGACATGTGTTCAAATCAGGGAAGACGTTCCCAAGGTGATTGGGTAGGGTGGGGGTGCACAGGATCACGGTGTTCCACTCATGTGAGTTGCACATGCTTTGGGTGGCCATGCCTTCATGGGTTCGCATGAATTTAAAAAAATTAAGATCTCCCTAATCACTAGGAATTTAGATATATAACTTATAGTTTTAGAACATCATGACCAAGACACAAATTTTAAGGTATAATTTGGCCCAAGGCATTTTTCTATAGAAACCTTCCTTATTTAGAGCCCACTGAAGGTATTTTACCCGAATCTAGGCCAATTGTCCTGACTTTTGGATATGTGGCGTGTCTTGTTAGTTTATGCCATCCCATGAAATTTCGGGTGATTCTGAATCATTGAAGTACCCTAAATTCCATTTCTTTCATAATTTAAACCTCTGAAGGTGTTTTGGCAAAATGAGAGCCCTAATCTTGACCAATTGAGCTAATTTTTGGATATGTTGTTCAAGTGGTTAGTTCAAGTCACTTTGTTTCATTTCAGGTGATTTTAGATTCATAAAGGTCACTAAATGAGAGTTTTAGAACTTGCCAAATTTAGCCCTAAAACGAGCTTGGTTTCATTTTGCACCCGAATTTCACTGAATAGACTTTGAATTTCGTTTCATTTAGTACAAAGTTTTCAAGGTATTACATGCTCGGGCTGAATTGGAGGTGGTAGTGGTGGCACTGGCTCTGGGATCCTACGTGGTTTCCCACATCGAGGAGGCATCGTGGTCTACATAAAACATGTAGCTTCTGTCATTTCCAAGATTAAGTAACCATAATTTTAAGTTCTTATAACAAGGAATAACAATGCGTTAAGATGACTATTTCTACTTGTTAGTGTAATCCACAGAGTTGTAATTCTTTAAGTATTAAAACCTCACTAATTTCTAATGACAATCCAATTCCCCTCATAATATGACTACTCTCACTCGACTCCTCTTTTTGTCAATCAGAAGTTAGAAAGTTTTTGTCTATAATTTTGCTATGCTACTTTAAGTCATTTCCTAGGGTTTTCTTGACTTTTGCGATTACTCTAAGGTTCTCCAGGTTAACAAAAAATTGTTATTCCTTAATTGGAACCTAGGGCTTTGATACCAACATTGTTGGGATCCCTTCCCTAGGGAGAAGGATGAATCAACCGGCATAGTGTCCTGAGAAACCCACTGGCAAGCCAGGCTTGACAAAACACTATTAAGCCTCTTTCACTACATCGTGCATAACACCATCAGAGTAATCATAAGAGAATGTGAAAGTAGCTAAAACATAGAAATGCAGTAGAAATGTGAAAGTACCATCCCTAAATGTAGTCGTAGCATAAGCGTCTAAGTTAAAATATTTACAATGGTTTCCTTACCCCCTATACATCACACTAACTCTCAAAATAATGAACTACGTGGAGAACCTACCAAAATAAATCGATAACGCAACGTAACGCTACATCCACCTTTTTTCCTTTGTTTGTAGTAGAAGAACCTGAAATGTTAGAGTAGTGAACCAATTTGTCCACAGTGGCTCAGTGAGTAATGTAATCTACTCTATAACTTAAAACAAGAATTCTATAAAATAGTGTTATGTATGCATGAACAAATAATATTATGCGAGTGAATGCAACAGTTAATGAATCTTAAATCTATAATGCAGTTGTGCACCTTCCATTTTGAAAATGATTTTAATGATGAAAACACATGTTGAAGCTCTCACTAGCCTCCAAGATAATAATAAATCCACTTGAGCGGGCTTACCAGACAGTTAAACATATTCTCATACAACATTATAAGGATTCGCCAACACATTCCTCATGTATGGAGGCTTCAAGTCCTCAGTAAGTAGACCAATTGAGAACCCGCATAGAATGTACCTCCTGGTATAGCGACATCCAGTTCTCAAAGCTCTACCACAACTAATATCCTAACCCATACCATTAGACCTTGAGATGTGATGCACATTTTCATTTAAAATCTTATTTAAAGATTGTAAATGCATTTCAATATGTAATAACATTTCATTTATGAACAGAATTATAACGACCCATATTTTTGGGACATTGAGTGGACGGATTCG
This sequence comes from Tinospora cordifolia, assembly GCA_030144865.1. Classification (NCBI taxonomy): domain Eukaryota; kingdom Viridiplantae; phylum Streptophyta; class Magnoliopsida; order Ranunculales; family Menispermaceae; genus Tinospora; species Tinospora cordifolia. The sequence goes on along the minus strand of JAJIYU010000659.1, from coordinate 4,296 downwards.
ACATGTAATTTCATGTATGAATTAATGAAGAAAATACTTGATTATATGACAATTGTATAAACAAAATAAAATAAATAATACATTTATTGAGGCAGTATAATAGAAAAAAAATATAAATGCAAAGTTAGTAAAATAAATAATAATATTAAAATAATAATAATAATAAGTATTAATAATGGGAAGCTTGGTTAGAAAAAAATGACGATGAATGAAATGGTATTATGTGACATGAAAGGACTTAAGTAAATTGTTACATATATATATATATATATGTAAAGAATAAAGGAGTTGAATTTTGTTTGGAAAAGAAATTATCTCATTTAAAAATTGATTTTATTATTAATATGGTGGGATAAGATGGGTGACGTGGAGGATAAGAAGAAAAATGAGAGAAGTTATTTCATTTAAATTGGTTTTATTATTAATATGGTGGGACACACCCCTAATTAAAATCTATATAAAAAGACTTCTCCTCCCATTCTCCATCATTCTCTCAATTCTCACTTTCAATCGTGGAAAAAGGAAAGAGAAACCAAAGAGGAAAGGAAAAAAGAAGAAGAAAAGAGAAAGAAAAGAGAAGAAAAAAGGGAAAGAAAATCTACCTTTATTGTGAAAAATCATCGTTTTGGGTGAGTAAATCTTATCTCCTTTCAATTCAAAATAGCTATAAAAGTTATGAATTCAAGTTTTTCTAGTGTAATTTTCAACAAAAGTGTTAGTCTAATGTGTAATCCAAAACTAGGGTGTATTTTTACTAGGAGTAAAAATACACAATATATATTGTAATATCCCACATCGGTCCAACTCTCAGGGGATTCCTGGGCTAAATGTGCATTCAAGGGTGTCTAATTGTGCTAAGCGCTTTTGAGAGACTCAGGTTCAAGTCTTGCCAAGAACAAAACCCTGCACCCAGTTAGTGGTGGTTAAGGTGGGGATAATATCGTCATGGTGGGCTTAGGTTGTTACAAATGGTATCAGAGTCACTCTATGTGTACCGAAAGTGTGATTCTCGAGTACAAGATTGCTTCTAAAGGGGGTGAATTGTAATATCCCACATCGGTCTGACTCTAGGGGGATTTCTGGGCTAAATGTGCATTCAAGGGTGTCTCATTGTACAAAATGCTTTTGGGAAACTCAGGTTTGAGTTTTGCCAAGAACAAAACCCTGCACCCAGTCAGTGGTAGCTAAGGTGGGGACAATATCGTCACGGTGGGCCCGGGTTGTTTTATATATATATATATATATATATCATTGTGTTCAAATCAACGAATTTAACATATATATATATATATATATAATTTGGTAGTACACATGTAGGTCCTAAAAATTTATATGATAATTTAAAATTGACACATAGGGGGCATACCTATTAACACAAAAATTTTAGTTGGTGAATACTGAAATGTTCAGAATGAAATTCTAAATTCAATGACACTAAAATTAAGATTATTTGCATTTATACAATTTGATGATTAATGAATAAAAATGTATATAAAGTTATATAATATTAAATAATAGAAAAAATGATTTATATATATATACAATGTTGTATAACATTATGAAATACTTATAGGAAAAAATGCGTAATATAGAAAATAATTACAATTTTTTATTTACTGTATCGAATCGCCAAATTTTTGAAAAGAGTTGATTATTGTATACCAAAAGTGGGGCACGTATCGACTGTATGGATTTTTGATATTTTAGGTTAGTATAAAGGGCTTAATTACACTAATTGATCTTGTTGACCATGTTGACCCTCTCGATCATACAAGTCAACGAGTGTTAGGCTTGGTTAAAGTTGACTGTATTGACCACCATTAGGCATTGGACATGACCACCATTCTCTTGACAGTGGATTAAACCAAACGACGAGTCAGGCCGGTGTTACATTTACAAGTACACAACTTGCATAACTTTCTATTTTAATTATTTCATGGCTTAATTGTATTTAACAGTACATAACTTAAATTTAAAATTTTAATAAGGCAATAGTACAAGAAATAACTCAAATTCATAAACTCAATTAATTAAATAAAATTAAGTACATAATTTGAACTAGAAGAAAATTATTACAATGGAAGATTCAAAACTTGGGCAACATGCCCTTACATAGAAATTAGAAACTTTTTAAATAAAAAGAACCTAACTAATATTCATGGTCTTCATGTAAATCAATTACTTGAAAAATAGAAGGAATGGGTGAACACATAGCCTAGTGGATCTTTTTAAAATTTAAATCATCATTTCAATTCAAATAAACCAAGCATATTAAAAACTTGTGTACATTAGGCGATTCAAACAATTTCTTATTTATGGTTGACATTCGGACCGAAAGAGTTTAATCTCTGTGTTCCACATCGTTGAAAGAGAGAATCACTCTTGGAAACTCAAACCCCAATATCTATGAAGTGGGATCACTCTTGGAAACCCAGTTCAAAATCATCAATGGTAAACCAACAAGCCGGGTCGGGGTGGAACACACACGATGACACTATGCAGTCCATCATCACGCCTGTACGTGGATTGAATCATTATTTAATCTTTCCTTAGTGATAAAACACATAATATCGAATTAAACCATCGATGCAACATGTACATAACATGAACCATCAAATATTTATTCATCATGCATCATTATTCTTGATTTCTAAACATGCATAACATGTATATTCATGGCACATCACATAAATAAAGCATGCATATTTAAAACATATATTCAATCATTCAACTTCAAAACATCATCACACATGCAAGATTTATTCAAACTAAAATAAAGAAGTAAAAGTTAGAAATCACTTTCACCTTAAATACGTCTCTTCCAAACACTCAAGAACTCTCAAGAATACTCGAGAACACTCAAGAACAATTCAAGATTACTCAAGAACTGAGGGGATTGCCAAAAAGAAGGCTAGAAAGAGTCAAGAGGGACTAGTATGCTCTTGATTTGGGATGAACACAATGTGAGCATTAGGGGTCCTTTATATAGAGTTCAAAATAGTGTAGAATGGTAAGTTTTTTATGTTTTCCTTGTAGGAAACTTGCCAATTATTCAAAATTTCGTGCCCCCAAGCATAAAAAAATAGCAAGTGCATTGAAATTTTTTTTGGAATTTAGAAACATCTTTTTTCAAATTTTTTGGATTTTTTTTTGGATTTAATCGAATTTTTTTCAAATTTTCTCGGTTAATTTTTTGTTTATTTTCGGATCATTTAATCTGGAATGTTGGATTTTCCTCGATTGCGGCAACCAGATCTTCGTTCGTGTAATTTTGAATCTAGGCGCTCGGATAAACCTCGAGTGCAGCAACGGTTCTCGATCAATCGATCTCGTGTCGTCGGATTGTCTTTGAGTACAACACACATTCGCGATCACCGTGATGCGACTTTGATCTGGACGCTCGGATCATCCTCGGGCACAGTACGCTGATCTCGTTCGCGATTAACGAAATACGTCCGGGTTGTCGGATCGAGCGAACTAATCGTGAGCCATTGGATCGGGAAGATTATCCTCGAGTGCAGCACGCGAAAACTCGCCTGGGCCGTCGGATCAACCTCGAGTTTTGTACGCGGATCCTAATTTGAAATCAACGAAACAAAGCCCGTGTTGTGAGCCGTTAGATTTTCATCGATTGTTGTACGTTCACCATCGGACCGTCAGATCAGATGGATTGATTCTGGGCCATTGGATTACGCTGATTCGGTGCTCCTGAGCGCTATTTTGGACTTCGATTTCATTCGTTGGATTATGCAGATTGGTTTTGGACCATTAGATGCAGTTTCTAATTACCAAATTTGATTTTTAAGGTTGCTATTATCCGAAAATTGCCAACTACACACTTCCTAATTGATGTAAACATGATTTTTTGCATATTCCTTTCTATTTTAATGACTTGCTAATATTTTTCCTTTTCTATTTCTTTAATATTATATTTATTAGATATATCTCTATTTCTTTAATATCTTTAATGCCAATAATTAAATAATCTACATTTTCTATTTTCATATATTTTTATTTATTTCATAGGAATATTGTGAATATCTGTGGTCCCCTTCACATCCTCATCCGCTAACTGCCTGAAGTCTCCCTTCTGCTGAATGGCATACAACAAAGCAAGTATAAGACTCCTAGGCAGTCTCCGCATATCTCCATCGATCCTTATTGTCTCTCCTGATGGCAACTGTTTAGTGACTCTCCTCCTCTGGCAATCAATCTGTGCCTGATATTGGGTCAACCAGTCCATTCCCAATATCACGTCATAGCCACTAAAATGGAGTAAACAAAGATCAGCGAAAA